>QRFJ01003747.1:0-19594 GCA_006176705.1 Cocos nucifera | reverse complement strand
ATTGATCAGACTAAATTACAGGATTGGCTCCAGAACTTCAAAATTATTTTGGATTCTGAGAAGTTAACTCATATATTGGATCAGGATCCTCCCACCTTACCAGCTCGTCCATTCGCTGAATAAAGAGCATCTCTGGATAAGTGGACTGATGAAGATAATGAGGCCAGATACTACATATTGGGCTCGATGTCTGATGAGCTTCAGCATCAACATGAAAATATCAAAACTGCTCACCAAATATTGGCTCACCTACAAGAGATGTTTGGTGAACAGAGTCGCGCAGCCAAGTATCAAGTCACTAAACGACTGTTTAAGGCTAAGATGCGTGATGGGCAGTCAGTCCAAGATCATTGTCTGATGATGATCAAGGACTTGGAAGAGCTTGAGGAGCTCAAAGAGAGGTTGGACTTGGATCTGCAAAATGACATAATTCTTCAATCCTTGACTGACGCATTTGGACAGTTCATCATGAACTACCATGTGCATAAACTTCAAAACTCCTTGGCCAAACTTATGAACATGCTGGTTACCGCTGAGCTTTCCATGAAAGGTTCTAAAGGCTCAGTGCTTGCTATGGAATGAACTTCTTTTAAGAGAAGGTCTTTTAGAAAGAGGAAGAAGTCTGCAAAAAAGTAGAAGGTGGAAGAAGGAAAGAAGAAAAAGACAGAGCCGAAGAAGAAGGCCACTGATAAAGGAAAGTATTTTCATTGCAACAATGACGGCCATTGGAAGTGGAACTGCCCTACTTACCTGGCCATCCTAAAGAAGAAGGAGGCAAGTCCTTTTGGAGGTATGCTCGTTGTTGAGTCTAACCTTACGATTTCTTCTGCATCCAGTTGGATGCTTGACTCTGGTTCTAATGCTCACTTGTGCACTTCTATGCAGGGTCTTGAGGATGGTAGGAGGCTGAGGGATGGTGAGAATGATCCTGTGCATTGGAAATGGAAGCAAGGTTGCTGCCATTGGCCATAGGAACATACCCTCTTCGACTACCATCTGATTTAGACTTAGTATTAAAAGACTGTTATTATGTGCCTACAGCAAGCAAGAATTTGATTTCTGTTTCTTGCCTTGCATTAGAAGGCTATGTAATTAGTTTCTTAAGGACCATTGTAATTCTTTATGAAAGAAATAAAATTGCGAATGATTTCTTATTAACGGTCTTTATCAGTTAATGTTGATGTATTATTTTTTACTTTAAGCAAAATGTGAATGCAATAAAATCAAAAACATCCTAGGATATGTCCTAATGATAGTATCTATAGCCACCTAGATTAGGCTCATATAAGCAGGAGCTGGTGATCCTTCTTAAAGTTCTGAAGTAACCCTAGTAACCCATGGTAGTCAACTTCAGGCTTTGACATTCTATAATGTGTAAGAAATAAGAGATAAGACTTGGGCAGCGATTTCAGTATTGCATCTTTCCCAAGCTATTTGTGCAAGAAAAAGTCGAGCTTGCTCAAGCACTCTATCAGCTCGATCATGTATAGTACATGATTAGTGATAGAGGCTCCATTCCATATTTTGAGAAGATGGGTCTTGTACCTCTCCACGTCATGTGTGCCAAAAGAATTCTCCAACACTTAGAGCCATTTGGTTAAGCCATTTCTACGACTGAACTCATCGCTTATAGCCAGCATGATGCAGCGCACCATGGTCCGATTGTTAGATATATGTGCCCTAGAAGCCAGAATTGGCTGACACTTGTAATACACTTCTAGGGGCAAAATTATAATTTTGACTAAAATCAATAAAATGGGTTATTTTCTATCACATATGTGTATTTAGTGTCTATGATACATCCTTTGAGTTAATGGTAATGATAATTCATATTTTCAAGAGTTGAAAATTTAAGACATGAATAATCATTATTAACTCATAAAATGCTTCCGACCATAGGATCATCACGAGGATGGTGATTGATCCGAAGGTTGGTGTACAATCGCTTCTCTTTAGTAGATGAGTCTTGAGTCTACGGTGTGGAGACACCGGAGCGAGAGTACAGGTACTCGTTAGAGAACGAGGGCACTGAGCGTGACCACCTCGAGTAGTCATTAGGAAGTCTACCTTCTCGTCAATGACTGACTCGATGCTGCAGTAGTGTGTCTGGTTCTTTGACCTGAGGTGCATCGGTAGTTCACCTTGAGGGTGTTATAGTTTGACTACACCATTACTCGGTCTCCTAGCCATATGGAACCCTGAGGTGTATGTTGGCTATAGCATGTTCATTGTAGGAACTGGATTGCATCAAGATGGAATCTATCTACCTCGGTGGTAGAGGAGCAGCCCTATGATGATCATGAGAATCAAGTCCAGAAGCCCATGGCCATGGCAGAGTGAAATAATAGAAAGAGTTTCTATTTAGGATTTTCACATTCGGACTTGAATCGAATGATTACATCATATGACAGAAACTAGGGTTTGACGAGTTCACCTTAACCCTAATCTGATCGGGGCTCAAGATAGAAGAACTTAATCACACAGGTAGCTGCACCAAGAGGTTCGCATTCAGCTCTGATGGGTTGCCACCATATACTGCTAGGTGTCACTGGTGGATTTTGGGAGCAATTAGAATGATTTAGATGATCGATCATTCTAGCTGTTCGAATCAGAAGAGTTCTGATCCATCGAAAGGAGTTTCGATGATGTCGATGATAGAGATCATGACATATCCCATTACCATACAGAACTGAACCTAACTGGGTCACACAAACAAGGGTTTGAATCTGGTGATCATCAATTGAACTGATCCAGTTCAATTGATCTGAATGAGATTCAATTAGGTTCAAGAAAATCGTGCTAGCACTCGATTGAACCTAACGTTCTTCTTTTACTATCATAAATAAGTTGTCCTGACTGAGCCAAAGGAGTTTGTGCTCAATCAGAGGCCTTCATATGGTCTGACTGGAGGTTGTCCAAGTCAGAAAAGGTTGTCTTATTTTGTAAGACATTACCTGCCATTTTTGGTCACCTGCCATTTCTTCGTTCTTTGACTTTGGTCAAAAGTCTGACCTTTGACTGGTCAAATGTTGACCATTGACACTTTGACTTTTGTCCACATGTCATGCACCTATTGGAGAGCTGGTGGGGGCCTGTCCCCTGCCAGAACCTGGCAAGGAGGAGGGCGCATGCCACCCTTGGCGTGTGCCCAAGTTGGAGGCGCCCAGGAGTCCCTGTTGGATAGGGACTCCATCTCCTTTTTGGATTCCAATTAGAGTTCTCCTAAGAACCAACTTTGACTGGTCTTAGGCACCCTCTAAGGAGGAATTCAGGGACTCTATTCCCACCAATCAGATTTAGATCTGATTTCACAAAGAGTTGTGATTGGTTGGGAAGAAGAGGAGTTGGATCACAGATAGTCTATAAATAAGACCCTGCGCCCAACTCAAAGTGCAATTGAAATTCCCATGCCCCAAGGCTGCCTCTCCCCTCTTCCTCCATGCCAAACCCACCTTCTCCCTCTCCTCTCCACGTCCAAAAGTGTTTTGGACCTTGGTTGGTGCAATCCAGATGAGAGAAAGGCGACTGAAAGCTAGAAGGCTGCACTGCTGCAAAGGACGACTGCTGATCTTCAAAAGAGTTTTGAAGATCCTCCAGATCAGATCCAGATCTGATTTTTGGAGACGTGATAGAGAAGAAGAGGATCTCCAGATTCAGCCCGAGTGGATACCAGTAGAGGCTAGGCACTTGCATGGCTAGATCCAGAATCTTCCGCTGCATACAGGATCATCAATGGGTAATAGGATTATCCAACATCAAGGTAAATTAAATTTGATTTAATTTATTTAGATTTTATTTTTATTATTAGAATAATAAGAATTAGATCTAAAATATTTCAAATCTAATTAGGATCAAAGAGAAAAATTTTTAAAGTATATCTCTTGATCCGATCAGATCTCAACGAACCTGGTCTGGAAAATCAGGATTTTCCTTCACCTCTTTCTCTCTTATTTTGTGCGACAAATACCTTTCTCCTAGGTCTTCTCACACATGCCCTCCTGTCCTCTCTTTCTCATATGGAAGTTAGGTAGTGGACTAAGTTAAAGTAGGAATTGGTTTTGGTTTCAAATCCTATGAGATAGTGTTTTGAATAACCAAAACTCTTCCTCCCAAGTGTGTTGCCCTCCTTATTTTTTCTCTGATTCTCATGGCAAAAAAGAGAATATTTTAGGTGACTTTCTCAAGAGGTTTCATGCAAAAAATTCTGGAGAGGGCGCCCAAGAGTTGGGCTCCCCTTGTCTTGCCCAAATTGGACATTCCTTGTCTACTTTTTGACTTAGACAAGGACTCCTCTTTTTCTATATATTTAGGATAAATTTTGGCCTAAAATTTTTATGAAATATAGATCATTGAGAGAGCTTTGAGGTGCATGAAAATTAGGAAGAAAGACTATTTGGGCATTGGGGTTCCATGGATACCAAACTTGGTGTCTAGGTGAGAGCAAAGAGAAGAAGAAGAGGGTCTTCTTCTAGGATTGTTGTGTTTATTGGGAAATATGTCCCAAAGCCAATTGTCAGCTTATTGATGGTTATGCTATCTTATAATTATAATTAATTCATTATTAAATAAAATATATTTTTAGCATTTTCATCATAAAGTCTACATCTTCTAATGAACTTCATTATTGTGATGAAGTTCTTAGGACTATTTAGCTTCGATAAGAAAAGAATTTATCGATTAGTTCTTAAATTATTCACAATCAAATGATACGTTGTTAACAAGGATGACAGCATTTATCGAGCATAGGTTGTTGTGTGCTATATAGGTTGGTTGTTCTCTTAACTAAGGAGTGTGGGGACACTGGTATGGAACATAAATGAGATGTATGGATACATCATCATTGAACATGACCAACAAAGTATTCTGCTGTCAAGAATTACTTTGATGGAATATAAGTATAAGTATCCCTTAGACCTGAGATCACCATAGTGTCTTATAATCAACTCACTATGCTTTGGTACCAGACTAACTAAATTTCTAATTTAGTGATGGAAGATTTTTGGGCATAGATAAGTACTTGCAAAGTTGGTGAGTGATCAAGATGGGATTGACCACTCCAAGAGTTGGAGAAGAATGCATCATTATATTTCAATATAGCAAAATCCTTGGCTAGGGTAATCCATGAGATGGATTTGATATTTTGAAATACAATGTGAATGATCCAATCGGGGTTGACAGTTAAACTCTAAGGTATCCTACGAGCATTTTGATCAAGGGGATGAATTATACAAAAACTATATCCAAATGGGTTCTAAGGATGTTGTTCTACACATTTGACCTATCCGACTGTCGGATACTATTGCTAGATTGTCACTTCAATTAGTATAAGAATTTATTTTTATGTTATCAACTTAGGTTTGAACCTATGGGGTCACATACATATGAGTTCTCGATCTGATCGGATGGTTGATCGATGATTAAGAATCATTTTAGGATTAAATATTCAATATGATTATTGTTTGACTTAGTGCAAGTGTTGCAAGAGGATCGATTAGCAATTTGATTGCTAATTGATTTAATTTAATTAAACCAGAGGGCTGAGATTAAGTTTAATTAAATATAATTTTATTAGATTTAGTTTGGGATTGATTGGATCAAGTCTAATTGATTTATTGGATGAGCAAATTGCAAGGAAAAACTAGTCCTAGTTCAATTAGGATTTGTATCAATCCAATTTTTAATTTGATTAAAAAGTTAAATCTAAATTACATCTAATTTAATTAGATTATTAGCTGGAATAAGACCTAATCTAATTGGATTAATTAAATCATAATTTAATTTGGTCCAAGGATCAAGTTGGACTAAGTCAAACTAGGAGTCCTAGTGAGACTAGGACTCGTATCTCCATGCGCCACCTTAGCCCCAATGCCCCCATGCCATTTTTGTTGGATTTTTTCATGGAAATATTTTTATCCAGATGTTGATGTATGCCCCCTTGCTCTCTTTATCTCAAATATGGTATTTAGATATTGTGTTCAAGTCAAAAGAAGAGTTTGTGTTGATTTAAACTCTATGAGATAGAGTTTTGAGAGACCAAAACTCCTTCCTATTTTGTATTGCCCACATCCCTATTTCTCCTCTCAAATTTTCTTAACTTTTAGAGGCTTTTTTGTGCGACATTCTCTAATAGTTCATGCAAAAAATAAAGGAGAGGGCGCCCAAGAGTTAGGCACCCCAAGTCTAGTCTTGTTCAGATAACCCTTGACTAGGTATTTGACCTAGTCATGGATTCCTCTATATCTCCTTATATAAAATAAATTTTGACCTAGTTTATTCATGGATTATACATCTAAGAGAGGTAAATTGGAGCATAAAAAATCTAAGAGAGAAGCCTAGGGTGTGGGTTTTTGTAAAGGCACCAATCAAGGTGCTTTGGTGAGAGAAGAAAGAAGAAGAAGTGGATCTTCTTCTAGGTTTTTTCTTCCACTCCTATTCCTCCATCTTTATGAGTGTTTGAGAGGTATCTCAGCATCACAAATCATCTTCCTCGACTTTAGAAAGTTGAAAAGTTCAGGCTTGAAAAAAAAAAGATTCAGATCGATCGTTGGAGAAGGATCAGTATAGTACTAGCATACTGTGCTGATTTCTGGGCATCGGACTTCAGATCTGCAATCGAGGGCTTGTGTGAACAACTCATAGAGATCGGACATGTGTGTAGCTCAGAGAAACTATCTCAGGCCTGGATCAGTGAGTTATGAAACTCGAGATTCAAAGGTAAGGATGATCTGATCTCCTTATTACATGTCTAGATCTGATCAAGAGTAGTCTGCTGTTGATATGATTAATATGCAGTTCTTTTGATATTTTATTTTTTAATTTAATAGCATGCCTTAATCATGTAATCGAATCCTATATCTAGGATTTTATATTATATTATTCATGATTTAATGTGATTAATTCACCTCTTCCACTATAATTTTGAAAAAGTTTCAAAAGCTAACCCTAGAATCCTAGATCGATTCCTACAATTGGTATTAGAACCTAGGTTCATTTATTACAAGATTTATGCATGATTATACTATATTTTTAGATTATATCTAATTTATAATCTGATGATTAAATCTGAAAATAAAATTTTAAATTGCACGTGCTGTAAGATTATCCTGCCGTAAGATTTATCCCATATAGTGGAGAGGTTGTCTTAGTACGTGCGGATCTAAAATCCTGATCATAAAATTTTGGATTAGATCTAAAAAATTTTATGATCTAATTAAAAAAGTTTTAATCCAATTTTTATTATCATAAATATATTAGACCTGATCTGAGATGATTTATGATTAATTAGAATTAAAATAGTTTCAATTTTATGAGCATGTTTAGATTAGATCTAAAATAGTTTTCATGTTTGTTATATGTGCATATTGATTATGAATCAAACATGCAACTGATTGATAGAACCATATTGTGAAAATCTTTCACAAATATGAAAATCTTTTTTTGAAATGCCAAACCCCAACGCTTATTCCAAAACTTAATTAAGAATTAAGAATTGATTTATTAGGATCTAGGATTGTGAATTGAAGATCCTAAGACATAAATCATAACACATTGGGTTAATAGGTTAGTGAAAATTAGGTCTATTAATTAGGTTAGACCTAAGATTAGATTAAAGAATGAACTTAATTAGAGAATTGACTAAATCTAATCAATAGTTGACTTAGATTAGGTCAAGCATTCTCTAGATCAATTACAATAGTTATAGTTAATCAAGTCTATGTCTTTAATGAGAACCAAGATGAACTTGATTTCTGGCTATGCGATCGAACCTAAAATTACTAGATTGGTCCAGTTGAAACTAATGAACTGGATAGTGTCTAAGATAAGTTTGGCAGTCTGGTCAGTGATTTTTAATTGAAAGCTACTCACACTGATTCGGTCTTTGACAAGTTAATGGCATATCCCTTCCACTAATCTCACTTACCTGGCCATCCTGGTGAATTAGATTTTGATTAGATCACTTGGTGATTTGGGCTTACCCATTTTAATTAGGTAAATTAGTATAACTGATTTAGGTGCTCCTAATGCCAATATGAATTAGGTCTTTTTTTTTATCTAACTTGGTGAAGTCAATGGGAGGATCAAAATTGGCTAGCTTATTCTTTCTATCTTCTTTAAATCAAATCAATTAATCCTTTAAAATTATTAGATTCCTAACAATAAAATAGTTATAGTGATAACTAGATCATAGCCTCCCATTAAGTGGATGATAATAGGTCCATTAGTTTGATAATCATTGGAGGCCCAAAGGCTTGGTGCTTATCAGCTAATGAAATTATTATTCATAATATGATTTTTTGACCGCATCTATCTAAACGGTGGTTAGGTTGACCAACTAAAGTTGGACTTAATCATTCATTGATAGATGGACTAAGTATGGTCATGTTAATGGTTGGACCTAACTAAACCTTTTTAGTGAAGGCCAAAGCCTACTAATTAGAGACTGGGACAAAATTAAATTACTAAAAATTATTTAAAAAAATAATTAGTTATGAACCTATCCTTAGATGTACATGGGTTGACCGATCGAAGTTAGGCTTGTGTGCAATCTATGTTGATTTTAGTACCCACTAAGAAATTAGGGTAATATCTCAAATTGGAGGTAGAGGCTATCAATTCGAATTAAATAGTGAAAAAACCTTTTGATTAAAAGTCCAAATCCTTAGGTTTAATGAATCAATTACTAATTAAATTTTATTTTTTCTTTGTGCGAATATGGATACTTTTTTTTTGCTTCGATCATTGTTAGATAATGATAAACTGGTGGGATCCAACTTCGATAACTGGTATTGAAAGTTAAAGATTGTTCTAGAGTATAAACAAATTCTTTATGTACTAATAGATCTGCCACCTAAAGGGCCAGCACCCAATGCATGTGGAATGGTTAGAGATACTTACCAGAAGTGGCTTAATGATCGAGTCATGGTGCATTATATTATGTTGGCTGCCATGAGCGACGAGTTCAGTTGCAGGTTTGAGTCAACTCAGCCAAAAGACATGCTTCAAGTATTAAACGATTCTTTTGGTACACCCGATGACATTGAGAAGCACAAGACTAGTTGTGCCATCTTCAATGCTAAGATGAGAGATGGAGCTTTAGTCACTGATCATGTACTGTACATAATCGAGCTGATGGAGCATTTGAGCAAGCTCGAATTTTTCTTACATGAGCAAGTAGGGAAAGATATAATTTTGAACTCATTGCCCAAATCATATCTTCCATTCCTTACTCATTATAGAATGACAAAGCCTGAAGTTAACTACCATGGATTACTAAAGTTGTTTCAAAACTTTGAGAAAGATCACCAGCTCTACAAGGAGTCCGTGAACTTAGTGGGAGGTTCATCTTCAGATTCTCGACTCTTTAAGAAAGAGAAGAAGAAAAAGAAGAAGAAATTAAAGAAGGTGCAAGTTCAAGCTGGGACATCTATGCAGGGCCAGACCAAGAAGATCAAACCTAATAAGAGTCAAGCTGAATGCTTCTTTTGCAAGAAGCAGGGGCACTGAAAGAGAAACTATTCTCAGTACATTGCCTTACTGGACCCCAACAGGCCGAAAAAGAAGCAAGTTGTTGCTAGACAAGGTATTTATATGATAACTTTCTATAATTTTTTTATTTATGATAAAATTGATTGGGTATTGGATATTGATAATCCTTACCATATTTGCAATTCGTTATAGGGATTGCAGGTCAGTAGGAGATTCGAGCAAGGCGAGAGGTTTCTTAATGTTGGAGATGGAAGATCGATTTCAATTCTAGCATTAGGAATCTTGAAACTTATATTTAAGTCTCATACAATTATTCTTAGTGATTGTCATTTTTGTCCTAGTTTTTTTTTTAATATCATTTCTATAGGCCTTTTGGCCAAACACAATTATAAATTTTCAGTAAAGAAAAAATTTTGTAATGTCATTATGAATGGCATTACTATATTCTCTAAACATTTGAATAATGGTATGTATATGTTATCACAACCTATTAATGTAGTCTATTCCATTGGCAAGTATCCTAGATTAGATTTTATATCTGATATCTACTTATGGCACTATAGGCTAGGTCACATCAATAAGAATAAGATAAATAGGTTGACTCAAGAGGGAAGCCTTGAAGTTAGTGATTGTGAATCACTTTCAACCTATGAATCTTATCTTCTTGAAAAAAATGACCAAGTCATCTTTTATTGAAAAAGGTGAGAGAGCTACTAAACTCTTAGGTCTAGTACATACTGATGTATGTGGACCAATGAGCACAAGTGCCAGAGGTGGATATCTCTACTTCATTACTTTCACAGATGATCTATCCAAGTATGGATATGTCTATCTGATGAAACATAAGTCAGAGTCATTTAAAATATTCAAATGATTCAAAAGTGAAGTAGAAAAATAAACTAAAAAGAATATTAAGACTCTTCGATCTGACCAAGGAGGAGAATATCTTTCTGGTGAGTTTTTCACATATCTAGGAGAATGTGATTCTCTCTCAATAGACTCCTCCAGGGACATCACAGCATAATGGTGTATTTGAGAGGAGAAATCGGACTCTATTAGACATGGTCTGATCCTTGATAGGTTTTGCTAGCTTATCGATATTCTTTTGGGGATATGCACTCGAATCGACTTACTATCTATTAAATAGGATTCCAAGTAAGTCTGTAATTAAGACTTCATATGAGATATAGATAGGACGTAAACCAACACTTCGCACCTTAGGTTCTGGGGGTGCCCAGCTTATGTGAAGCGGTTAATCACAAATAAACTTGAACCTAGGTCTGACAAATGTATATTTATAGGGTACCCTAAAGAATCAAAAGGATATATTATCTACCATGCTATGTTCATCAGCCTTAAGGTAATCTTCTTGGAAAAGGATTTTCTTAGTGAAGAAATTGTTGCCTTCAAGGTTGAACTTGATGAAGTTCAATAGATAGAAAAGCTGACATCTATTGTTGAACCTGAATTGGATTTGAGTAGATCAAATCTAGAGCCCAATATCTATGCACCATTAAAGTGATCCAATAGAGTACTGCATCAATCGGATAGATACTATGGTTTCTTGGTCCGAAACAGTGATCCTATCAAACTCGATGAGAATGATGAGGATCCAATCACCTACATGGATGCAATCTAGCAATCTGATTTTGAGAAATGGCTTGAGGCCATGAAATTTGAGATGGAGTCCATGAAGGTCATCGATGTGTGTGAAGGAGAAATCCTGATTTTTCGGATCAGGTTCGTTCAGATCTGATTGGATCAAGAGAGATATTTCAAAAATTTCTCTTATAAATCTAGATCAAATCTAAGATGTTTTAGATCTAAATTTATAGATCTAATAAATAAAAATAAAAGTAAATTAAATTTGATTTAATTTATATCTTAATGTTGGGTAATCAGATTACCTTTTGATGATCCTACTGTTTGCCTGAGGATCTAGATCTAGCCATGCAAGCACCTGACCTCTACTAGTATCCACTCAAGCTAGATTTGGAGATCTTCTCTTTCTTTATCACCTCTCTAATTATCAGATCAGAATCTGATTTAAAGGTTCTTCAAAACTTCTTTCAAAGATCTACAGTCATCTCTGCAGTAGTGCTGCCTTCTTTCTTTCTCGTCACCTTTCTCTTACCTGGATCGCATCAAACTAGAGCCCAAATATCCGGGCATGGGGAGGAGAGAGAGGACTAGAAGATGGCATGGAGGAGGGAGAGGGGTAGCCTTGGGGCATGGGCTAAGAGAAAACTCTATTAAAGTTAGGTGCAGATAGGGTTTATATAGACCCTGCTGCGCCATGCAGTGCCACATCATCTCGGCCAATCACGTTGCTTCATGCAATTACATCTAAATTTGATTGGTGGGATGACATCACCTAATCCAATCAGATGAGAGCCTTCTCAATTCATCCTTAGATGGTGCCTAAGATTGATCAAAGTCTATTCCTAGGCGCCACCTAAGTAGAATCCAAGAAGCAACCTGGAGTCCCATCTGTATGGGACTCCAAGCATCCCTATCCATGGGTGTATGCCTCCCTGGGCATGTGCCCCCTCCTTTCCAATTTCTAGCAAGGGGACAAGCCCCTATCTACTCTCTTCTGGGTGTATGATACATGGGTAGATGTCTAAGTGTCAAAGGTCAACATTTGACCAAAGTCAAAAGACAAGAATTAGCAAATGACGAAAAATGGCGGGTGTTGTCTCAAATTTATCTCATAAATAAGACAACCTTTTCTGACTTGGACAACCTCCAGTCAGACCATATGAAGGCCTCTGATTGAGCACAAACTCCTTTGGCTCAGTCAGGACAACTTATTTATGATAGTAAAAGAAGAACGTTAGGTTCAATCGAGTGCTAGCACGATTTTCTTGAACCTAATTGAATCTCATTCAGATCAATTGAACTGGATCAGTTCAATTGATGATCACCAGATTCAAACCCTTGTTTGTGTGACCCAGTTAGGTTCAGTTCTGTATGGTAATGGGATATGTCATCATGATCTCTATCATCGACATCATCGAAACTCCTTTCGATGGATCAGAACTCTTCTGATTCGAACAGCTAGAATGATCGATCATCTAAATCATTCTAATTGCTCCCAAAATCCACCAGTGACACCTAGCAGTATATGGTGGCAACCCATCAGAGCTGAAAATGCGAACCTCTTGGTGCAGCTACCTGTGTGATTAAGTTCTTCTATCTTGAGCCCCGATCAGATTAGGGTTAAGGTGAACTCGTCAAACCCTAGTTTCTGTCATATGATGTAATCATTCGATTCGAGTCCAATGTGAAAATCTAAATAGAAACTCTTTCTATTATTTCACTCTGCCATGGCCATGGGCTTCTGGACTTGATTCTCATGATCATCATAGGGCTGCTCCTCTACCACCGAGGTAGATAGATTCCATCTTGATGCCAATCCAGTTCCTACAATGAACATGCTATAGCCAACATACACCTCAGGGATTCCATATGGCTAGGAGACCGAGTAATGGTGTAGTCAAACTATAAACACCCTCAAGGTGAACTGCCGATGCACCTCAGGTCAAAGAACCAGACACACTACTGCAGCATCGAGTCAGTCATTGACGAGAAGGTAGACTTCCTAATGACTACTCGAGGTGGTCACGCTCAGTGCCCTCATTCTCTAACGAGTACCTGTACTCTCGCTCCGGTGTCTCCACACCGTAGACTCAAGACTCATCTACTAAAGAGAAGCGATTGTACACCAACCTTCCGGATCAATCACCATCCTCGTGATGATCCTATGGTCGGAGCATTTTATGAGTTAATAATGATTATTCATGTCTTAAATTTTCAACTCTTGAAAATATGAATTATCATTACCATTAACTCAAAGGATGTATCACAGACACTAAATACACATATGTGATAGAAAATAACCCATTTTATTGATTTATAGTCAAAATTATAATTTTGCCCCTAGAAGTGTATTACAAGTGTCAGCCAATTCTGGCTTCTAGGGCACATATATCTAACAATCTCCCACTTGTCCTAAAGCCAATTGGCTACAAGTCTAAGTCCCATCTTCTCAAGGTGGGCTTCGATCTTCTGCTGGCCCAACGGCTTTGTAAGTGGGTCTGCCACATTATCTACGTGGAGTTGACTCTCTTGACCTCGACGTAACCCTTCTCGAGGTAATCGCGGATGAGGTGGTATCGCCGCTCAATGTGCTTGGATTTTTGGTGAGACCTTGGCTCCTTAGCAAGGGCTATGGCGCCATTGTTGTCGCAGTATAGAGGAATGGCATCTGATGGCATTACTCCAATTTCTGCAGCAAACTTCTTGTACCAGAATGCTTCCTTCATAGCCTCTGATGCAGCGATATATTCTGCTTCCATGGTGGAATCTGCTATCATAGTTTGCTTGGAAACTCTTCCAGCTGACAGCACCACCATTGCACACAAACAGACTCCCAGATGTCGACTTTCGATCATCTATATCGGACATGAAATCCGAGTCTGTGTATCCCTGGACTTGGAGTTCTCCATTACCAAAGACCAACATCATATCCTTAGTTCTTCTCAAGTACTTAAGGATACATTTCACAGAAGTCCAGTGTTCTTCACCTGGATTTGACTGATATCTGCTTGTGACACTCACAGCATGGGCTATATCAGGTCGTGTACATAGCATGGCATACATGAGGCTCCCTATTGCAGAAGCATAAGGGATCTTGCTCATGCATTCTATTTCCTCAGGTGTGCTGGGGCACATCTTCTTGGAAAGATGAATACCATGTCTGAAGGGTATTAATCCCCTCTTAGAGTTTTCCATACTAAACCTCTTTAGTACTTTCCTCTATGTACATCTTCTGTGAAAGTCCTAGCATCCTATTCGGTCTATCCCTATAGACCTTAATTCCTAGAATAAAGGATGCTTCACCTAGGTCTTTCATGGAGAATTTCTTGGACAACCACATTTTGACTGTCGTCAACATGGGAATATCATTCCCAATAAGGAGGATGTCATCCACGTACAATACGAGGAAGACAACAGCGCTCCCACTGACCTTTTTGAAGACACATGGTTCCTTCTCATTTTTGATGAAACCAAATATTTTGATCACATCATTGAAACGAGTGTTCCAGCTCCGAGATGCTTGCTTAAGTCCATATATGGACCTTTGCAGCTTGCAAACCTTGTGATCAGTATCACTGGATGTGAAACCTAGCGGCTGTTCCATATAGATATCTTCCTCAAGATATCCATTTAAGAATGCCATTTTCACGTCCATTTGCCATATTTCATAATCGAAATAGGCTGCAACAGCAAGCAATGTGCGGATGGATTTTAGCATAGCTACTGGGGAAAAGGTATCCTGATAGTCAATGCCTTCGCGTTGACTATAACCTTTTGCCACTAGTCTAGCCTTGAATGTCTCCACATTTCCATCTGCACCAATCTTTCTCTTGAAGATCCATTTACACCCAATAGGTACTATACCTTCTGGTGGATCTACCAAGGTCCAGACTTGGTTTGAGTGCATCGAGTCAATTTCTGACTGCATTGCCTCTAGCCATTTCTCGGAGTCGATATCTGATATCGCCTCGTTGTAGGTTTTGGGATCATCACCATGAGCACCATTACCTACGAGGAACATTTTCCTCTACTTCCTCTGAAATAATACCTAAGTATCTTCTCAGGGGGATGGAAAACTCTTTCCGATCTACGAGGTGGAGGAGGTAGTGTTCTTATTGGCTCAACCTGATTTGGTTCCAATTGGTCCTTAGCTCGTTGTACTTGTGAGACTTTCTCATCAAGCTTGATCTGCTTTCCAATGCCGCTATCTTGAATAAACTATTTTTCAAGAAAGATGGCATGTCGACTCACAATCACATTGTGGTCTTCTGGAATGTAGAAATAGTATCCTAATGACTCTTTAGGATATCCTATATGAATCGAGCTCTAAAGGACCTAAACTCTAACTTGTCCGCTTGTTGTCTTTTGACATGAGCCGGACAACCCCAAATTCTGAGATGACTCAGACTTGGTTTCTTACCGTGCCATATCTCATACGGTGTGGTAGGAACGGTTTTAGAGGGAACCCTATTCAGTAGATAGATTGAAGTTAACAATGAGTGTCCCCAAAGAAAATCAGGGAGGTCTGTGAAGCTCATCATGGATCGAACCATATCCAATAGAGTCCGATTTCTCCATTCTGAAATCCCGTTGAGTTGAGGTGTTCCTGGTGGAGTCCATTGAGAGACTATGCCATTTTCCTTAAGATAGTCTAGGAAATTCTCGGCTAAGGTATTCACCTCCTCGATCTGATCGAAGAACCTTAATGGGTTTTTCAGTTTGTTTTTCTACTTCATGTCTGAATTCTTTGAACTTTTCAAAAGCTTCAGACTTGTGTCTCATAAGATACACATACCCATACCTAGACAGATCATCGATAAAGGTAATGAAGTAGACAAAATTGCCTCTAGCCGGCACATCAAATGGGCCGCACACATCAGTATGTACTAGGGCAAGGAGATCTGTGGCCCTTTCCCCATGTCCAACAAAAGGGAGTTTAGTCATTTTGCCTTGAAGACAAGATTCACAAGTTGGATATGACTCGAAAGTCAATGGACTCAATAGCCCATTTTTCTTCAATTTGTTGATCCTATCTTCTGCTATATGACCTAATCTTAGGTGCCATAGATATCTATCATTTGGACTATCCCTAGGTCGTTTGGCATTCACATTTTGCTCGATAGTTAGAATAGGTACATCAATATGTAGCTGATAAAGACCATTAATAAGGAAACCATTTGCAATTTTATTTCTTTCATAAAGAATGTTACAATGGTCCTTAAAGAAGGTAATCACATAGCCTTCTTGTGCTAAGCATGAAAACAGAAATCAAATTCCTGCTAGCTGCAGGCACATAATAACAGTCTTTCAAAACTAAGTCTAAACCAGATGGTAATCGAAGAGGGTATGTTCCCACGGCTACTGCAGCAACTCTTGCTCCATTTTCGATGCATGTAGGATCATGTCTCCATCCCTCAGCCTCCTGCTATCCTCAAGACCCTGCATGGAAGTGCACAGATGAGCACTAGAACCAGAGTCAAGCACCCAACTGGATGCAGAAGAAATCGTAAGGTTAGACTCAATAACGAGCATACCTCCAGAAGGACCTTCCTTCTTGTTCTTCAGGGTGGCCAGGTAAGTAGGGCAGTTCCGCTTCCAATGGCCGTCGCTGTTGCAATGGAAATACTTTCCTTTGACATCGGCCTTTCTTCTTCGGCTCTGCCTTCTTCTTCTTTGCTCCTTCCACCTTCTGCTTTTTCACAGACTTCTTTTTCTTTCCATAAGACTTTCTTTTGGAAGAAGTCCATTCCATAGCAAGAACTGAGCCTTTAGAACCTTTCATAGAAAGCTCAGCGGTAACCAGCATATTCATTAATTCGGCCAAGGAATTTTGAAGTTTATGCATGTGGTAATTCATGATGAATTGCCCATATGCATCAGTCAAGGATTGCAGAATAATATCATTCTGCAGGTCCAAGTCTAACTTCACACCGAGCTTCTCAAGCTCTTCCATGTCCTTGATCATTGTCAGACAGTGATCTTGGACTGACTGCCCATCACGCATCTTAGCCTTAAAAAGTCATTTCGTGACTTGATATTTGGCTGCGCGACTCTGTTCACCAAACATCTCCTGCAGGTGAGCCAACATTTGGCGAGCAGTCCCGATATCTTCATGTTGGCGCTGGAGCTCATCAGACATCGAGCCCAACATGTAATATCTGGCCTTATTATCTTCGTCTATCCATTTTTCCAGAGATGCTCTCTGTTCAATGGATGGACGGGCTGGTAAGGTGGGAGGGTCCTGGTCCAATACATGGGTTAACTTCTCGAAACCCAAAATATTTTGTAGTTCCTGAGCCAATCTTTATAATTGGGTCCGGTCAGTCTATGTGTGTCCAGGATACGTGCCAATGGGTTGGACGCAGACATTTTTCCTATAGAGAGTCAAAGATTCTAGTTAGATATTATAATTTTGACTTGACCAATTTATTTAGGGAAATTTTATTTTTAAACAAATTAGCTCCCACTATTTTCTCGGATCCCTACACTCCCTCTGTAGAGATGCAAAAATCTCCATGATTAATGATTTCTAGTGGGTGGTGCGGTCTCACCAACTGACTCATCACCTCACCTAACAGTTATTGGTGATGGGTTAGCCAATGAGTGAACAACTCTTGTTCAATGATTCTCTAATCATGGTGCACCCAAACTTGGTCTCTAATTCATGAATCTCACCGTATCCAAGAATATTGATCCACTCCTTAGTTAAGTCAGACCCACCATTTGCATAGACTGGGTTCCTAATTGAGTCTCTCACCGTATCCGAAATATTGAGCCCAACTCATCCTCCAGCCCATAGCATCCAATGCCTAATAGACATGGTTGCATCTTTCCGGTGCAACTGAGCCACTGTATCCAGCCGAGAACAATCAACCCTGGGAAGGGCCCGCACATCTACAATGGTGGAAGACCTCAGACTTAATCTTTTCTTAGGAAGAATTGATTTAGGTCTCATTAAACTAGACTTGACATAGTCATAACAATTATGACTAACCTAGTGGCATGGGTTAGCTCGGATTATTGACCACCTCAGATCAGGAACTGTGTCAATACAGATATGGCCAGGTAAGTGAGACCGGTGGAAGGAATATGCCATTAACTCGTACAAGAATACGCATTCAGAGTCGAGTAGCTTCCAATTAAAAACCAGTCGATCGTATGTGCCAAACTTACCTTAGACACCAAATTGTTGAGCCAGAACCAATTGGGTTAGCCTACAATCCAGACTCTAACCTCTGAGCCTAATTAGGTCTTGCTTGATCGATCACTCATGTGACTCGATCTTGACCCAGACTTAATCCTATTAGGCTGGTCAATTTAAGCATTGTTGATCCCATCTAACCAACTCTTGATTCGGATTTGATCAACCGCTTAGACCTAATTGAGCTACCCAAGCCCGAACCCAGTATTATGAATATGTCTTAGATCTAAAATTCTTAATTTTAGATCTAATTAATATTTTCATAATCTTAATTCTTAATTAAGTTTAGGGTTCATAAACAAAAATATGCACAATAAATCCTAGGGATTTCAGGATCTAGGGATTTTGCAGAAAGTAAGTTTTGGATTTTCTGATTAAGGACGAACACGCAGCACCCCTACACATCATAAGAACACCCCATCGAATGGAAGAGAGGGCCTTTAAATCCTACTTCTTCATTCTTATGACCGGACGGCCAAGAGGAATGCCTTAATCAGGAAATATGCAATACTACAAAACTAGTTTTAGATCTATATCATATATATCTCATATACAAAAATTAGATCTAACTATGGCATATTTTGCATACATCTCATGTATCAATCATGCATGTTTTCAGATCTAAATTATCTCATAATAATCTAAAAAATTAGATTTAAATTGATCTACATCAAAATAAATTCTAATCTAGATAATTATGTAGAACTATTCTACAACTAGTCTAGACATGCATCAATCATATCTCATATGATCCAAAAATTAAATAATTTTATTTTTTATTTTTTAGATGTTATTATAATATTATAATATCAAAAAATAGTAAATAAATAGATCTAAAAATATGATTTAATCAAATTAAATCAAAAACATGCAAGACTATTCTATAGAACTATTCTATTTTAGAACTAGTCATGCATATTTCCTAATCTTAGATCCAAATTATTTAATTTTAATTTTTTCTGATTTTAGATCTGATCACATCTCATGTGACATCTAAAATCTTCTTATTTTCTAATTAAAATAAATTTAAAATTAGATCTAAATAATTTAGAGAACCTTGGCTCTGATACCAGTTGAAGGAAAATCCTGATTTTTGGGTCAGGTTCGTTCAGATCTGATCAGATCAAGAGATATATTTAAAAATTTTCTCTTTGATCTATATCAGATTTGAGATATTTTCAGATCTAATTCTTATTATTTTAATAAATAAAAAAAATAAAAATAAATTAAATCAAATTTAATTATACCTTGATTTGGGTAATCCTATTACCCTGTTGATGATCCTACTGTTTGCCGGAAGGTTCT
>QRFJ01003746.1:17671-42976 GCA_006176705.1 Cocos nucifera | reverse complement strand
TCTGAACGAACATGATCCAAAAAATAAGGCTTTTTCCTTTATGCATATTGTATACACCACACTTGCACTTGATTTAATTTGGTTAAAAGTACATATTTGTTAGATTGCTTAAAGTTTTTGAAAATTGCTTAAGATAATATGAATTTTATCTCTTAATTTAAGTATTACATTATAAAATAATTTTTCTCACAAAACAAAGTTCAAAAAAAAAAAAGAAAACTACATGAAGATTTTGGCTCATTTCTCTCAATAGAAAAAATACATTAGCCATTGAATAGATAAGCCACTTATCACCTATGTGAGAAAAAAATCCAGTATTACAATTAGAAGTTAAGGAAAAAAAAAAAGATAATAACTTAAAAGTTTTACGTTGCTACACAACCAAATGAACAAATTAATTTAGTATATTTAATAGAACAAAAAATAATATAAGAAAATATGTTAAACTATAATATACAAAAATAGTTCCTAAATGTGACCCCCATCTAACTCAACTTGGAACCTAATTTCCAGAAAATAACCTATGAATTAGACATAAATCTATATTAAGATCCAACCTCGAACTGGGTCTAACCTAATTGGATTTGATCCAATCGAATTTAAATGAATCAAATTTGATAAGACAAAAAAATAAATTTAAAGTTTCAGTCCATCTTGATCATTGTCTAGATCAAACTTAAAAATAGAGTGAAAAACAAAGTAATTGACTAAATGATGCATCACATATACATCTATATTTTAGGTATATAGACTTCCTTTAGAACATAAGTCTCATTGGAGCTAATATTACTTGATCAATCTATTTATCCAAATCAACCAAATTTATTTTTGGTTTTAAAATTTTGAATTATAATTATATTCCAATTTATATAACCAAATTAATTCATACTAATTAAGCCAAAAATCCTAGGCAACCTAATCCGGCCTAGCCAACTTTATGTCCAAAGTGAAAAATTGATCAAACCAAATTTTAATTTAAGCTTAATATTTTGGATTAAAAAATATCAAAGCATATAATAAATAAAATGACCAAGAAGATGCTCCAAATCTAATTATTATCCTAGTTGACTTCGACCCAACTTTTGGAGCTAGAGTTGAGTGAATATAGGTCTAAATTAGGACCCCACATCAAACTGGCTCAGCTATAGACCTTATCTAATTGGACTCAAACCAATTAGTTTTAGAAAGGCCAAATTTTGTCCGATGAAATTTAGCCAAAGCATCCAAGTTCCGGTGGGTCATAGCAAAGATGAAACGTAAAAGTAAAGCAAAAGCAATCTAATCATCTTCCAAATAATTGATCAAATAAAGCCTAAAGCTTAGACATTTTATAAAATATAGATTGTTTTTGCAATTTAAACATCACTTTAGGTAATATAATGCAATCCACCTCATTCCCAAAAATAGCATACATCTCTTTCCTTGAATCCAAGGTGAAAATAATTGTTACACGTTTACAACCAACACATAAGCAATTTTTTTTCAATTCTCATGTTTAGAAAGGCATGGAAGGTAGTTTTTTATTTTCTAGAAAGTGTTTGATGAGTTGTAAGGACTGTTCAGGAGCAGTTGTTGGCACATGGTGTCCCGCACCTCTAACTGTAATAAAGGTCAATCCTTCATAGGTTGTAGTCCATCCACCAACCTACAAGAGGAATGAATATGTTGCTTGAGAAGAAATCACTTAAAATAATAATAACAACATTCGTTAATTACCTGCTTGTGGTTGTACCAAGGTGACCAATCCTCTATTATTTTCGGTCTCAGCTTGCCTATTGCGTATTTTGTTGACGTTATAGGAATCCTACCATCCGTATCACCACTATTCAAATAGAAAGTTTGTTAGGTAATTATATTGAAGTAATGAAAAATTTCATCAAAATTTGGATGATTTCCAGATAGTTAAGTGCATGTAATAAAATTGTATATTTTAATGATTTTAGAAATCAAGAGCATGAAAATAGAATGATTTGCAAAATCTATGTTAGCAATTGATATTCAATGAATGGTAAAGGTGATAAAAAATGATTGAAAATGACTTGCCTAATGAAAGGTATGTTAGAATTTTTCTAAACCTAGACAAGTTAGTTTTGATTTATGGTTCTCCTAAGCCAAATGTTGGATTTTTCCTTTTTCTTTCCAGATGAAAAATGGGATATAGAAAGAATTAGGATTTACATTTCCTTACATTTATTTTTGATGAACTAGCTACTGAGTTTTATCAGGACTAATGGTGCATGCTTATTGTGAAAAGCTTGGAAAAGAGAAATTGTAACTAAATGTAATTAATATGTTGTCTAAAGGAATAGAATTTACTTGAATTGAGCTTCATGATGTGAACCAAAGTGCCTGAGTATGATATGATTTTTCTTTTTTCCCTTACAATATTTGGATTATTTAACTTTTTCTTTCATAATATCTTTAATCAATTTTATTGTTGCAGAAATGCCCTTTCGAAACCATAAATAGTCACCCAAGTACTTCACTTTTCCATTAAGAAACCAATAATGAATTATTTTGAGGACCTCTTCTTGCACTTCTTTTGATGCAGTTTTGATTTAATGCAAACCTTATAATATCGAATCAAGAGCCAAGAGAGAAGAATATGCTAGTGACTTCCTGTTATAGTTGAGCAATCGTCATGAGTCATCAACGTTGACTGTGAAGAATCATTCTTTGGAGTGAAAGTTCAAGGTTGTTGACTCTCTTATGCAATCCTCTAGTTGTCCTTAAGGCTACGACACTGGGACACTTTGAGTCCAATTTGGACTTAAAGAATAGGCTTGGTTAATTATAAGTGCAAAGAATAAAAAGTTTAGGTATGGTTTGGGTCCTGGTCTATTAAAAATGGCCCCATATATTTAGACCATTATCTGGACTTAGACCAAACTTATACCTGATCCATACTGAACTGATAAATTGATTTGATGAGTTTTATAATTAGACCTAATCTGGTCTGAACCCATACATGATAGATGGATAGGATTTGGTTTTCAAAAATTAGATCTTCTGCCCCTAATGGTTCTGGGTCCAAGCTAGGTGTTACCTATATCTAGGCTGGCTTGGTGACGGCCAGTCATCGTTGTCTTTATTAATTTTACTACATCATTTAGGATTCCCACCCTTCCCATCAAGTCAATAGCATTAGAAATACATTATAAGGAGTGTGAAAGTTGAATTAAATAAGTACAAATTAATCAAAACCAGCTCAGACAATATAGACAGATCAACATAGACATTGGTAAGATGATGGGTTTGGATTTACTGCAGATGATCAAGTAAAAGAACATATAGCTTAGGAAACTTATGCAAAGTCATAGCAAAGGCTTGTGTATTTTCATCTGCGCATATTGATGTGCATGCATCAGAATGTGCTGCATGAGGATGGGGATCTTGATGACTAATCACATATCTAACTCTAATGATTTGGATATGGTTTAACATAGTCACAATGCTAACTCTTAGGATTTGGTTGTTGGTTATGGTATAAATGTGTGGGATACAACAGATTGAATGGCTAAATATCATATTAAATTGCAATTTCAGAGCAATTGATTACCCCCTCTCCCCAAAGTCATTAATCATTCTATGAAGTCTTCCCCATGTCTGATTTGCTCTAGTGTTTCTTTCCCAGATAATCATACTAAACAAGATGCTAAGATGTAATTCAAACATGGATTATTTGTGTTAAATGCTTAATACTTCACCTGAACACCCATATGCGAACTCCACCATCAATAAGTTTTCGGATGGTTGGAAGGATCGATCTCTCATATTGCTTCCATGCCCTATTGACAGAGCGGCTGAGGTAGACAATGGAAAAAAGAAAGAAAGGATGGTTATACATAAAGATAAGGAGCTATATATCATGTTCAAGAACTAATAGATCATTAGTTATGACATAGCTTATGTATATTTGGTATCCATAATTACCTGCAGAGAGACCATGGACGTGTCAATTTTGTGACATTAGCATGCAAAGCTTCTTGAACATCTTGACGGTTGAAGTATTCTGTTGCATAGGTTTGTAGACATGGATCATAACCAGCTGGTATCTTCAAAAATAGGTCCTCCTGCCATTAAAAAAAATAGAAAAGAAAAATAGGTAGGAGCTACTAGTTAGTTTGGATGGAAAAATACTAATTGCATTTTCATGAGGAACCTGAAGGCAATCTTTATTTGGAGAAAATGGATCCTCATGTTATGTTGAACTGAGAAAAGCTACATGAAAACATCTGAGCAAGTTTCTGGAAAATCTTACAATGTTTGAGATGGAGATGGGGTTTTCTTCACTCTGTACCATCATCATTGAAGCATTATATTTTGGGTATCCACTTTCACAGCGTGGTGTGTATAAGCTATATATGTCAATGATGTCATAAACTGCATAGTATGGTAACATGGCATTATTGCATTCTTGAGAGAATGTGGCAATACTAAAATTGCAACTTATCATGATGTTTTTGTAAACTTTGTCAGAGATGATTGCATGATCCCATGCATAATCTCTCATTCCGCTGAGATCCATCTCGAAATCTAGAACGGGATTCCCAATCTGCAATTTTTTCACTGGTCATGGCTATGGACTTGAATGTAATCTAGTATAATATTAGCAATCAACTATTTTGAACTGTATCATAAACATACGCTTGCAAAATGGCAAAATCTTGTGCATACCATGAACCCCTTGAGATTTATATAATCCTTTGTTGTGGTTTCTTTGTTCTTGTCAAATATCACTTTTGCAAGTTGGGGTACATAATGACCTTTTAGAAGAAAAGTATATAATTAAGAAGAAATTAAGAAAACAATAATTAGAGAGTAAAAGATAAGATAAAATGTTTTCCTTTCTTCATTACCTGCATAGCTCTCTCCAGCTATGTAGAACTCATTCAGTCTGTATTGTGGAAATCTTTGAAACCAATTCACCAGGAATGTGTAGGAACCAAGTGCTAGAAAGCAGACCAAAATAATAATATTTTTAGTTCACGGACATATGGTGTGCATGGAATTAACTAAATGAATGAAGGCACACAATTTGATTAAGGTTGAAGTGGAGTTTCCCAATGCCTACCGGTGGCATTATCGCCTTCGACATCATGATCCGAGGTTGTGTTGGAATATGAGAACCCAACTCCTGCTGGAGTCTCCAAGAATAACAAATTGGCAGCTACATGACCATCAAAAAGATATTAGCCATTCATTGGAAATGGAGGATGGTGTACACCTCTAAATAATCCTCATATATATAACCTCTAAGAGGGATGTCCGACTTATGATATCTAAATAATGTGGAACTTTTCTTTTGTGTGAAGTATATGAAAAATTTGGTGATCTTGCCTTTGTTCCAAGCATATTTGTTGAGTTTTAGCTCAGGTACATCTTTTCTCACAAGAAATGGTCCAAGTTCCTGTGCTTCTCCAAAACCTACTGAAGAGCAACCAGGCCCTACACAGTTTAACCATTACAACAATACCATAAGCTTCGAGAACCTAATGATCAATCAAAGTGCTAGCTAATCCTACCATACCTCCATTGAGCCATAGGAGGACAGGTTTCTCCGCTGGCTTGAGAGTGGCCTCAAAGAACCAATAGAAGAGAGCCTTTCCATGGTTCTCATCGATGGTGATGTACCCAGCATAATGTCGAAATTTAACTGAAGGTTGGCAGGGAAGATGGAAGACGCGGTCCAGCTCTTGAAGTGCCGCAATCTTCGGATCGAGTCCTCTCGAGTAGGAGGAAGCAGAAGCTAAAACAAAAGAGACGAGTATGAGATAAGAGCAAAGGAATAGGCAGAGAGGAAGAGCTTTAGGCTCCATTGAGGTGTATGAATTGATAGATGGGTGTGCAATTTCTTTTGATCTTATAGTTGGAGGTTTTGGTGTTGGAAATTAAACTTGATTAATAACATATGCTACATAAGTTATGGGTAGATTGAAAGCCATAATAGATGAAGAGTTACGTGTCTTTATATTTTTTCAATGCATATGAGATGTTATGTTATGTGAAAAGTCATTGTATTAATGTTTGGTAGGTTATACTATAGGGTATATGAAGGATTGTCATGGAGCCTATATAAAGGGTTGTACTCATGCTCATTTAAGATAAGCCTATCAGAAAAAACTAATAAAAAATTCTTCTTCATTTTCTTTCCTACTTCAATTCTTGGCCTACCATACTTTTAAACAACCAACACAGTTAGTGTCAGAACCATAGTATCTTCCACTATGGCCTCTATGAATATGATTCAACCCTAAGACCCTGGATTGACTAAAGATAATTATGATAATTGGTGCATACAAATGAAGGCTTTGCTTGGTTCTCAAGATACATGGAAGATTGTTGTCGAAGGCTACAATGAACCGGCAACACAAGAAGAAGTGGCAGCTCTCTCAAAGGAGTTGAAGGATCAACTTAAGAGTTTAAGAAGGAAAGATAAAAAGATATTGTTTACTATCTACCAAGGCATGGATGAAGTCACTTTTGAGATAATCACTGCTGTCAAAAAGAGCTTGGAAATTACTACAAAAGGCCTATAAAGGAGTAGAGAGGATAAAGAAAATTGGCCTTCAAACTCTAAGGGCTGAATTTGGATCTTTACAAATCAAAATTTTAGAGTCTATTTCTGAATATTTTTCAAGAGTTATGATTGTTGTTAATCAAGCTAGAAGAAATGGAGAATGACTAACTGATGTTCAAGTGATAGAAAAGTTATTGCAGTCATTGAACCCAAAATTTGATTATGAGGTTGTAGTTATTGAAGAATCAAAGGATTTGGAGGAAATGATGATAGAACAACTCGTGGATTCGCTACAAGTCCATGAGCAAAAACTTATCAAAAAAGAAGGAGAGAAGCCATTCAAGCAAGCATTACAAGTGAAAACTACTAATAAGAGCACGATGTTGTCGTTAGGGCACTGTGTTTATTAGTTTAATTTCAACTTCTTAAAATAATTAAAAAATAGATAGTAAGTAGTGAGTCAGATCGAATCTACAGAGAAGGCAGTATTTTAGTTTTGAAATCTTTGATTTTTATAAAAAATAAGAAGAAAAGATTTGGAAAAAGAATTGAAGTCCAAAAATAGAGTTATAAATAAAGACCAAAAATTAAACAGTGCAGAATAATAAACTTGGTACTAAGATCTACTAATTAGATCCTAGCATCTATTTGCAATAAAATAAAGAATAATAATTAAAGTATAAAAATTAAATTATAATTAAAAATAAAAAATTAAAATTTAAAATACATAAAAATAAAATTTGCATTAATTTAAAAGTTCATAATTTAAATACATAAAATTTAAAAAAAAAAATTAAAAATAGCCGATCTTGATCTTGAATTGGCGTTGGCATTGAGATGTTGTAGAAGCCAGCTTTTCTTCACAGCACCCATTTTCTTAAAGCTACCTCTAACCCAAGCATGGCTCTAATTTTACCAAACTCCTTCCCATGACCGAAGATGCTTTGATTTGGAGGTCTAGAGTCCTTTAAATAGAGTTAAGAGAGCTAGAGATCCTTGCTGCAGGTAATATGGGACTAAGGGCCATTTTAATCATCAAAATATGAAGAAATCCGAGTGAAATTTAGATTAACAAAGCACCTGGATGAATTCTACTTTCTTGGATGAAGTTTGGCCATCATATGGGGATCAAATGGTCCCAAAATTATCAAAAATAGAGTTTTAAAAGCCCAAATCAGGTCGATTTAATTTCTTGTCATTCGATGGAGTTGATCTGGAGAAGATCGGGCCGTCGGATCTTATTCTGGGTGTTTTAATCAAGTTGAGAGCTTTCTGGATCATTTGATCACTGCTTGGAGGGCTCACAGCCGTTCGATCGTACACTGGGAGATAGCTAAATTCGAATTAAAATAAGAAAGAACCTAAGCCATCGGATCTAGACTGAAATCAACCTGGACTGCATGATGGTGCCATAACTATTCATGTGGACCGCATAGACCGACTGCACCGCTGACCACAACCAATCAGCATGCAGCAAGCCCTTTGAAATTATCATTTTGCTCCTGTATGCCGTGATGAATTTTCTGTAGACCCTTTAGTGCTCTTGGTCTACCACGTGGCAGCGTATGATTGGATATCTTTTGCTGAGCTGGTAGTTCATGCCTGGATCATAGACCGATTGATCGACTTATCTAACTGAGCCGATTTGAGCGGCGTGCTGGCTTGGCTTGACTTTGCAGCTTGGCTTGATGAGCCAACTAAGCTATTTTTCTTTTTTATTTTAATTTTTTCTTTTCTTCTTTAAAAATCATATCTAGTTCATTTTAGCTCCAATTTGATCCAAATTTATTTCATTATGATTAAAAAAATGAGCTCTTTTTATTGATAATAATTTTTTTATTATTTTTTAATTAATAAAAATATTAATTTCTTAATAATATATAAATTAATTATTAATTTTTTAAAAAATATAAATTAATTGATAAATTAATACTTTTATTGATGAGTTTATGGTACTTATCATATCCCTCAACTTAAGCTTTGCTCATTCTCGAGTAAAGAAAGAATTTAGTTTTAGATATCTTTTAACTTTTAGAATTTCAAATTTCATCGAAGCAGTTTTTAAAATAACCATTGATGTTCAGTAGAACATAAGTGAGGCATATCATTGGGGTATTAATACTTATCAATATAAAAATTAAATAAAAAATATTAATTTTTTTAAATTTTTTCTAAGTTATCTCTATCTTTATCTCTGAATTGTCTAAACTTTCATATGGACAAGTGTATTGCTACTTTTATCCTTCATTTATTAATTTTTTTCATTCATATTTTTTATTTTTTGATGCAAATATCATTACTTACTTAGACGACAGGATCTAAATACTTGGTGAGAAACTAATGTATTATTTATTTATTTATTTAAATATTATACCACTATTGAGTGCCTTAACCCCTTAAGCTTTTTATTTGATCCATATAGCAAGTCTTGGGCCAATGACTCCCAAACCTGTTGGCTTTAAAGCACTAGGTATAAAATATTTTGGCTTACTAGCTTGAATCAAACAGGCTACGAGTTAAGAGTAGCTTTACAACGAGCTTCTTCATCCTTTCCATCATTTAACATGAAACTCAATGCTTGCTTAGGCAAAGAGGTCCAATTACTCAGTAAAAAATACTTGAAAACTATTTTATTATTATTTTAATTTTTTAATATGAAAAAATGTATAGCTACCCTACATAAGTCCAAAAAAAGTAGACTCTTCTTTGATGCTAGTAGAAAAAATTAGAAATGCTCAAAGAAAAAAAATTTTATGTTCTAGATTTAACTATTTATTGAATTTTCTTAATACTTGATTCCTCAATATCTCACAAATTTTTTGATCTGCACATCAATTTTCTTTCAAAAATACTTAGTTCAACTTGATTCTTAAGTATAATCGGACATCTAAATGCTAAATACTAACTTTTTCGAGGACTTTAAAAATTTAAAAATTTTTATTATTCTTCCTCCCAACTTAATCGATATTGTCCTTAATGGAGAAGAAAAATAAAAGAATGTAATAAAGAAAAGAAAAGAATATACCTGACTCAATATGTTCATGGTCCAACACATGCCTTTGAAAATTTGGATCTCCCTCCAACTTATTCAAAATATCCTAAAAAAAATAAACTAAAAAGATAGATTACATGAAAGAAAACTAAATATTGGATTGCCTCCTAATGAGTACTAAGTTTACCATCTTCAGCCAGACACAATATAGTTTACTATCATATATCAAATACTAGATTGATAAATTTTAATGATTTTGAATTATCAATCTCAAGAAGATCATTTGTTATCCTTTTATTGATATATTTATTATTAATTATGTGAATATAATTCATGATCCTATTTTCAGTCCCATGTTTATCAAGAATTTCTCCTATTTGTTCTTCTAGAATGCTTATATACTGTGTTTTTTGATTAAAAGTTAAGTTTAATGCAACGGATACTAGAAGGATGACTAAAGATGGCTTTAATTATGGAGGTAAATTAATATGATCTTGTTTAAATGACTTCGTTGACACTTCATCACGTGCCTCTTGATTTTTGTAAGAAAAATCATCTTTTAAGGGTGAAGGAAATAGGACTTTAGATTTATAGATCTCAGTTAAATCATCTATTCTCTTTTTCCCTATGTCTATCTTACTCATATTAGAACTAGCATCAGTACCAGTTTTGGGCTCAAATTCTTCTATGTGGTTAGTCTCGATACTAACCTCTTCTCCTAAATTTTTATTTTGGCTAGCATCAATACTAGTCTCTCTCACTTAATCTTAGTATGGATCCACAAGAATCCTATAACTTTTAAGTTTAGAAATTACTTTAGTATTCTCTAATTAGGGATTCTTAAGTGGAACATTATATTAAAGACTTAATCTTGGTGGTTGGTGGATATTAGGTAGGTTCTTTATAGGATTTGAAATTGGTAAACTCGATAGTTGACCTAGTTCTCTCCTTATATTAGATTCAGCTAATTATCCTATTTGTATTTCTAGTCTAATGATGAATTTCTGTTGAGTCAAAATTAATTGTTGAAGTTGGTTAAATCTATTGTCAGCTAGATTGGTCTGTTGAGGAGGTGGGTATGATGATTGATTGTAATGAAATGACTGGATAAACTGACTAAGCTGACCCTTATTATTGGCATAATTTTGATATTGGGTCCGAGCCTGAGTCTATTGGGATATCCAAAAAGAATTGAGGTGGTTCCTCCAATCTGGATTATATGAATTTAAAAAAGGTTCACTAACTGGTTTGGAATAGCCTTGGGCAGCTTGAACTTGTTCTTAGATGAAAGATGAAAATTATGCAGCCATAGGACATTCATTTACATGATGGGTTGGGCTAACACAAATCAAATAAATCTCTTGATAATTAAAAGATGATGTGAATTATGCAGGAGATTGCTGACATAGGGTTAGGAGTTGATCTAACTTTTAGGCAAGAAGGTTCATTTTATTTATCAGATTCGAAGCAACCTTAGGACTAAATTCTAAATATTTAAATTCATGGATCCCTGCCCAGGTTTGATAAAAGGATAACAAAGCATGGTTAATTAAGTTTTCACTCAGAATTTCAAATAAGGTATAGGCTTCATCCTCATTTTTATTCATGAATGCACCTTCATAAGATGTATCTACCAATTGTCTAAATTGGTCTTCTAAATCCTCATAAAAATCTTGAACTATTTGCCACTTAGACAAACCATTATGTGGGCATTTTCTAATAAGTTCCTTAAGTCTCTTCCATGACTCATAAATTTGCTTTCCTGGAAGCTGAGTAAATTCAGTGATAGCTCACCTCATAATGTTGGTTCGACCTATGGGATAAAATTTCTTAAGAAATTCACTTTGCAATTTTGTCCAGATTTGGATTAGTCTTTCTATTATGCCAAGCCAGTACTTGACTTTATCTTTTAATAAAAAAAAAATAAAATTAGTCTAATGGCATCCTCAGTCAAATTTTGGATCCTCACCATAAAGTAGATTTTTAAAAATTCATCCAAATTCTTATACAAATCTTCATTGATGTTTCCATAGAAGGATGGGAGCATCTGGATTGTAGTTGGCTTGATCTCATATTGGGTAGCATGTATATCAGATAATTAGATACAAATCGATGGATTATAGATGAAAGGAATAAAATATTCTTTCATCTACCTAAGTGGTTCTCTAAAATTTTTAGCCATTTGATTATTGGATTTAATATGGTTCAGCCATTCAATTTTATGATTGGGTTCAATTAGGTTAGATAAAGCGATTTTCTACCATACATGTATTAGTGCAATCCTAATGTGCGATCCAAAATTTTTTAGATTTTTTAAAAATTATTATATTATTTTTCAACTTTTTTATAATTTTATAATTTTTATATTATTATTTTATTTTTTTTATATTTTTAAATTTTTTTTTGAATTTTTTTATTATTTATTATTATATTATTATTTTATTTTTTTAAAAAAAATTAATAATTTTTAATGATTTTATTATTTAATTTATTTATTATTTATTATTTTTAATTTTTTATTTATTTTAAATTTGTTTTAACTATTTTTACTATTTTTAATTATTTTAATTATTTAATTATTAATTATTATTATTATTAATTTATTTTAATTTATTTTTTTGAAAGATGAGGAGAAAAGGAGAAGAAAGAAAGAAGAGTTCTAAAGAAGGTCCTAAGGAGCCCTAGAGCTAAGAAGAGAGAGAACATTAATTTTAATTAGGTTTAATGGTTTAATTAGCAATCAAGTTAGACAAACAATCCTAACTAAGTGTTATCCTAGATCTAGACAGCTTCTAACTGCCAAGGTTACCTTCAAGCCCTCCAAATGTAAGATCAGCTAATCAACTGGACTGGTAAGTATAAGGTTGGTGGGAATCATCCCGTTGCTTATCTTAGACACCAATTGTGCTTAGCCAGGTAAGCTAACATAACCAATTATAAACCTTCCTTCAGGCCCAATCATCCCTGAACCATTTTTCTAGATATCAATTAAATTGACTAACCCTAATCCAGTCTAACTTTTAGTATTTCTTATCCTAATGAGCTCAAATTCCTAGGGTCGATGTCTAATTGATTTTAATTTTAAAGGCTTAGGTTAATGTAGGATGCTAGTTGATTGTTTATGAGCCAAAGAAGGGTGATCAAATCCCTACCTTAAGTTATTTAATGGGCTGTTCCCTTAATTTGGTTTAATGTGAATATGCACAAAGAATTTTTTAAGGAAGGGGTTCTATGTAATTTAAACTAGATGCATGCAACTAATTGGATTTTGAAAAACTTATCTTGCTTTCAGCAATCAGCAAAAGAAATAAAAATAAAACTAATATGACGCATGCTCTAAGCAACTAGGGTTTCTAATCTAGTCATGAAGCTTTTAATTAGGTTTAAGTGGATAATTTTTAATTAATTTAAAAATAAAATAAATAATAAAAAAATCTAGGGTTAGGATTGATCTCACCAAGCAAAATTGAAAGTTTTCCTCCTTGCCCTAATTTGGTTCTTTTCCTCTTTTTCTTTTTTTTCTCTTTTTTCTACAAAATAAAGAAAAAAGTTAGTAAGCACTATTTATAGATAATTAAAAAAATTAAAAATTTATTTATAATTAATTTACAAAAAAATTAAAGAAATAAAAAGAAATAAATTTTTATGCCATCCTAAATCTAAAACTAAATTCTTTCTTTACTCGAGGATGAGCAAAGCTTAAGTTGGAGGGTTGTGATAAGTATCATAAATTCACCAATAAAAGTATTAATTTTTTAATTAATTTATATTTACTTTTAAGAATTAATAATTAATTTATATATTTTTAAAAAAATTAATATTTTTTAATTAAAAAATAATAATAAAAAATAAAATATTATTATTAATAAAATAACTTAATTTTTTGATTGCAATGAAATAAGTTTGAAGCAAAATAGAGTTAAAATGGACAAGATATAAATTTTTTAAAAAAATTAAAATAAAAAAAATTAGCTCAGCCAGCTTGTCAAGTCAAGCCGCAAAGCCAAGCCAAGTTGGCACGCTATCCAAGCCAACTTAGTTGTAAAAGTCACCCACCGATCCATGATTCTGGCGTGGATTGCCAGCTCAACAACTTTCAATCAATCCCACCCTACCACATGGTGGACCAAGACTACTAAAGGGTCTACAAAAAATTCATTATGGCATACAGGGGCAAAATGGTAATTTCACATGGCAAAGCATGCTAATTGGTCTGGTCTTTAAATGCGCTCAATCTATGCAGTCCACATGAACAGTAATGGCACCATCATGCGGTCCAGATTGATGTCGGTTCAGATCCAATGGATAGGGTCATTTCCAGTTTTGATTTGATTTTCCCAGCTCTCCCTTATCACGATTTGATGGCCGATAGCACTCCAAACTCAGATCTAACAGCCCAGAAAGCTTTCGACGGCGATCCAACCTCCCAGCGATGATCTAACAGCCAGATTTGCTCCATCAAGGTGCGATCGGATGGTCCACACTTAATCTGACTCGATCTAGGCTATTACACCTCCATTTTTGATGATTTTGAGACCATTTGATCCAAATTTAATGGCTAGATTTCACAAAACTCAACAAAACGCATCCAGGAGCTATTTTAATCCAATTTTTGTTAAGATTTTTTCATATTTTGCCGATCAAACTCCTCTATAGTCCTATATTGCCTATAAAGAAGATCTTTAGCCCTCCTAACTCTATTTAAAGAACTCCAGGCCTCCAAAATCAATCATCTTCGATCATGGGAAGGAGTTTAGTAAAGGTTAGAGCTATGTTTGGGTTAGAGGCTGCTTCAAGATAACAGATACTATAAAGAAGAGCAAGCTTCTATACCATCTCAATGCCGATGCCGATCTTAGATCAGAGATCGGCGTTTAATTTTTATTTTCTTTTCTTTTCTTTTTAAATTTTATATATTTAAATTATGAACTTTTTAATTAGTATAAATTTTTTTATGCACTTTTAATTCATGCTTGTTATTTTTAATTATAATTTAAATTTTTTATCTTTATTTTTATTGTTCTTTATTTTATTGCAAGTAGATGCTAAGATCTAACTAGTGGATCTTAGTACCAAGTTTAAATTTTTGCACCTTTTAAATTTTATTTTTTATTTATAATTCTATTTTTTGACTTCAACTTTATTTTCAATTTTTTTCTTCTTTTTTCTTCTATAAAATTAAAGATTTCAAAATTAAAACACTACCTTCTCTATGGATTTGATCCGACTCACTACTTGCTATCTATTTTAAAATTATTTAAAAAGTCAGAATTAAACTAACAAACATGGTGTTCTAACGATAATATCGTACTCTTATCAAGTTTTTGATGCTATTACGGGGAAGGTAAGAGTGTTAAATTTTTTTGATTTCTTTGATTTTTTTTGTAAATTAATTATAAATAAAATTTTAATTTCTTTAATTTTTATAAATATTATTTACTAACTTTTTCTTATTTATTTTATAGATTAAAAAAAAAAGAAAAAAGAGCAAAAAGATTAGGGTAAGGAGGAAGCTTCCAATCCTGCTTAATGAGATCAATCCTAACCCTAGATTATTTATTTATTTATTTATTTTTAAATTAATTAAAAAATATCTACTTAAATCTAATTAAAAGCCTTATGACAAGATTAGAAATTTTAATTATTTAGAATATGCATCATATTAGTTTTATTTTTATTTTTATTTCTTTTGGTGATCACTGGAGGTAAGGTAAGCTTTTTAGAATTCAATTAGTTGCAAGCATCTAATTTAAATTATATAGAGCCCATTGCTTGAAAATTTTTTTTTTTGCATATTCATATTAAACCAACTTAAGAGCAGCAACCTAATTAAACAACATAAGATGAAGATTTGATCATCCTTTCTTGGCTTGCAAACAACCAACCAGCATCTTGCATTGACCTAAGCCTTTGATTTTAAAATCAATTAGACATTGGCCCTAGAAACTCGAGCTCATTAGGATAAAGAAATCCTAAAAGTTGAATCAGATTAAGATTAGTCAATTTGACTAATGTCTAAGACAAATGATTCAGGAATGATTGGGTCCGAAGGAATGTGGTTTATAATTGATTCCGTTAGCTTATCTGATCAGGCACAATTGGTGTCTAAGACAAGCAATGGAAAGACTTCCATCAACCTTACACTTATCTGATCAGTTGATTGACTAATCTTACACTCGAAGGGCTTGAAGATGTTCTTGATAGTTAGGAGCTATCTAGATCTAGGACAATCCTTAAGATTATTTGCCTAACTTGATTGTTAACTAAAATATCAAACCAAATTAAACCCTAATTTCTCTTTCTCTTCTTAATTCTAGAACTCTTTAGGACCTTCTCTTCTTTAGAACTCTTCTTTCTTTCTTCTCCTTTTTTCCTCTTCTCTTTCAAAAAAATAAAATAAAATAAAATAAAAATAAAAATAATATAAAATTAATAATTTAAAAATAAAAAAAATAAAATAACCAAATAAAAAATACATAAAATTATAATAAAATAATAAAATTATTTAAAAAATTAATAATTTTTTTAAAAAATAATATAGTAATAATAATATAAAAATAATAAATAATTTAAAAAATTCTAAAAAAACTAAAAAATAAAATAATAATATAATAATTATGAAATTATAAAAAAAATTAAAAAATAATAAAATAATTAAAAAAAATTCTTAAAAAATATCTAAAAAATTTTGAACCACATGTTAGGGTTGCACTAGTACGTACACTGTAGGAGATCGCTTTACCCAACCTAGTTGAATCCAATCATAAAATTGAATGGCTGGACCATATTAAACCCAATGACCAAATGGCTAAAAATTTTAGAGAACTATCTAGGTAGATGAAGAAATATTTTATTTCTTCTAACTATAACTGATTGACTTATATCCGATATCCATGCTACCCACTATGAGATCAAGCTGACTATAATCCAAATGCTCCCATCTTTCTATGAAAATATCAATAACGATCCTTATAAGCATCTGGACGAATCCTTAGAAATCTACTTTATAGTAAAAATAAAAAATTTAATTGAGGATGCCCTTAGACTAATTTTATTCTCTTTTTTATTAAAAGACAAAGCCAAGTACTGACTTGGCACAATAGAAAGATCAATTAAAACTTGGGCTAAATTGCAAAGTGAATTTCTTAAGAAATTTTATTTTATAGGCCGAACCAACACCATGAGATGAGCTATCACTAGATTTGCTTAGCTTCCAAGAAAACTAATTCACGAGTCATGGGAGAGACTTAAGAAACTAATTAGAAAATGTCCACACCATGGTCTGTCTAAGTGGCAAATAGTTCAAGATTTCTCTGAGAGTTTAGAAGACTATTATAGATAATTGGTAGATGCAATTTGTGGAGGTGCATTTATGAATAAAAGTGAGCATGAAGCCTATACCTTGTTTGAAATCCTAAGTGAAAACTCAATCAACCATGCTTCATTATCTTTCTATCAAACCTGGGTAGGGATCCATGAATTTAAACATCTAGAATCTAGTCCTAAGAATGATTTAATTTGATAAATAAAGTTAGAAATTAGATCAACTCCTAACCCTAGGTCAACAATCTCCTGCACAATTCACATCATCTTCTAATTATCAGGAGATTTATTCAATCTGTGCTAGCCCAACCCATCATGTGAGTGAATGTCCTATGACTGCACAGTTTCCATATTTTATCCAAGAACAAGTTCAAGCTACTCAAGGATACTCCAAATTGATTAATGACCCATTTTCAAATTCATATAATTCAGATTGGAGTAACTTTAATTTTTCTTGGACATCCCAACAGACTCAGGCTCAGACCCAAATTTCACTTGAGCAAAATTATCAAAATTATGCCTATAATAATGGTCAGCCTAGTCAGTTTATCCAGCCATCATATTATAATCAGCCTTCATACCCACCTCCTCAACAGACCAATCTAGCTGATGATAGATTTAACCAACTTCAACAATTAATTCTAACTCAACAGCAATCTATCGCCAGACTAGAAGCTCAAATAGGATAATTAGTTGAGTCTAACATGAGGAGAGAACTAGATCAACTACCGAACCTACCAATTTCAAACAACCCACCTAATGACCACCAACCACCTGGATTAAATTATCAATCTAATGTTTCATCTAAGAATCTCCAATTTGAGAATGCCAAAGTAATTCCTGAACTTAAAAGCTATAGGATTCTTATGGACCCATACCAAGACCAGGTGAGAGAGGCTAGTACTGATGCTAGCCAAAATAAAAATTTAGAGGAACTGGTTAGTACTGAGACTAACCACATAGAAGAACCCAAGCCAGGAATTAGTACTGATGCTAGTTCCAGTTTAAATGAGATAGAAATAAGGAAAAAAGAGAATAGATGATTTACCCGAGACTTATAAACCTAATGTCCTATTCCCTTCAACCCTAGAAGCTGGTTCTTCTTATAAAAATCAAGAAGGCATGTAATGAAATGTCAATGGAGTTGTTTAAGCAAGGATCACATTAATTTACCTCCAGAATTAAAACCGCCTTTAGTCACCATTCCAGCACCCATTGAATCAAACTTAACTCCTAAAACTCCATTCATGAGCATTTTAGAAAAACAAATAGGAGAAATTCTTAATAAACATGGGTCTGAGAATGGAATCATAAATTATATCCCTAAAATTAACAAAGAATTATATCAATAATGGGATTATAAATCAACTTTCTGAGATTGGCAATCCAAAACCATTGGAATTTGTCAATCCAATATTCGACACAGGATAGTGAGCTGCATTGTGTCTGGCTGAAGACGGTAAACTTAGCGCTTGTTGGGAGGCAACCCAATATTTAGTTTTTATCTAATTTATCTTTTTAGTTTATTTTTTTTTAGGATAATTTGAATAAGTTGGAGGGAGAGCTCAAATTTTCAAAGGCATGTGCTGGACCAAATAAAAATATATACTGAGTTAGGTGTATTCTTTCATGTTCTTTATTACATCCTTTATTTTTTCTTCTCCATTGAGGACAATGTCGATTAAGTTGGGGGGAGAGAAAAATAAAAAAATTTTAAAATTTTAAGTCCTCAAAAAAGTTAGTATTTAGTATTTAGATACTTGATTATGCTTAAGAATCGAATTAAACTAAGCATTTTTAAAAGAAAATTGATGCACAGATCAGAGAATCTGTGAGATATTGAGGAATCAAGTATTAAGAAAATTCAATAAAGAGTTAAGTCTAGAACATAAAAAATTTTTTTTGGAGCATTTCTAATTATTTCTACTAGCATCAAAGAAAAGTCTACTTTTTATAGGCTTGTGTAGGGTAACTATACGTTTCTTCATATAAAAATTTATTTTAATAAAATAGTTTCCAAGTACTTCTCACTGAGTAACCGGGCCTCTTTGCCTAAGCAAGCATTGAGTTTCGCGTCAAAAGGTGGGAAGGGCAAAGAAGCTCGTTGTAAAGCTAGTCTTAACTCGTAGCCTATTTGATTCGAGCTAGTAAGCCCGAGGGGTATTCTATACCTAGTGCCCTAAAGCCAACTGGTTTGGGAGTCATTGGCCCAAGACTCGCTACATGGATCAAATAGAAAGCTTAAGGAGTTAAGACACTCAATAGTGGTACAACGTTAAAAAAAAAAAAAAAAAAAAAAAAAAAAGTTTCCCACCAAGTAACCGGTTGTTGCCTAAGTAAGCAATTGCCTAAGTAAGCAATGATATTCGCATCAAAAAGTGGGCAATGTAAATGAATAAAAATTAATAAATAAATGAAGGATGGAAGTAGCAATACACCTGCCTATATGAAATTAGACAAATCAGAGATAAAGGTAGGATAATTTAGAAAAAGTTCTGAAAAAATTTAATGTTCTTTACTTAATTTTTCTATTGATAAAGTATTAATACCCCAATGATATATCTCATTTAAGCTCTACTGAATATCAATGGCCATTTTGAAAATTGCTTAGGTAAAATTCGAAACTCTAAAGTTAAAAGGTATTTAAAACTAAATTCTTTCTTTACTCGAGGACGAGCAAAGCTTAAGTTGGGGGGTGTGATAAGCATCATAAATTCATCAATAAAAGTATTAATTTATTAATTAATTTATATTAATTTTTAAGAAATTATTAATCAATTTATATATAATTTTTGAAAAAATTCATATTTTTATTAATTAAAAAATTAATTAAAAAATAATAAAAATAATAAAAATTAAAAAATAAAATTTTATTATCAATAGAAAGAGCTCATTTTTTTGATCACAACGAAATAAATTTCAAGTAAAACGGAGCTAAAATGGAAAAGATATGAATTTTTAAAAATATAAAATAAATAAAAATTAAATAAAAAAGAAAATGGCTCAGCCGGCTCCGCAAGCCGAGCCACCAAGCCAAGCCGAGCCACCAAGCCAAGCCAAGCCATCAAAGCCGACTCAGCCATTGAAGCCATCAGCCGGTCCACGATCCAGGCGTGGACCGCCAGCTCAGCAAAATCCGGCGAATCAGAGCTTGCCACGTGGTGGACCTAGACCCCTAAAGGGTCTACAGAAATTTATCGCGGCTCACAAGGGTAATTTAGTCTTTTCGCTCGACAACAGAGGCGCTGATTGGTTGCGGTGTGCGGTGCGGCCGGTCTACGCGGTCCATGGGAACAGTGATTGCGCGATCGGACGGATGTGGTTGTTTGCGGTCAGGATCGGACGGCTGTGGTTGCTTCCGAATTTTATTCAGCTACAGACATCACGCGGATCACCATCGGATGGCAGCGCTCGATCCAGGCGATGATCCGACGGTCCAGAAAGCTCCCGACGGTGATCAAACTCTCAGGCGCATGATTTGCGGCCAGATTTCCTCCATCAAGCGCGATCCAACGGCCAGAATTTAATCCGACCCGATCTGAGCTGATCTGCATCCGATTTTGATGATTTTTGGACCGTTGGATTCCTATTGAATGGCTGGATTTTATCAGATTTATCAGAGATGCATCAGAGCTATTTTAATTCAAATTTTATTCAAATTTTGATGATTACAAAGTTCATTAGTCCCACATTGCCTTTAGAAAAAAAATATCCAGCCCTCCTAGCACTATAAAAAGGACCCTAGGCCTCCAAAAATCAACATCTCCGATCAAGGTGAAGCTTTGGTACAGGGCGAAGCCAGGCTATGGGTTAAAGGCTGCTTCGAAGCAACGGGTGCCGAGAAGAAGAGCCGAGCTTCTACACCATCTTTCTGCCAATGCCGATCCAAGATCAGAGATCAGGCTATTTTATTTTATTTTCTTTTTTTTTAAATTTTATGTATTTAAATTCTAAAATTTTAATTAATAAAAATTTTATTTTTGCATTTTAATTTCTTACTTTTTATTTTTATTGTAATTTAATTTCTGCACTTTAATTATTATTGCTTTGCAAGTAGATGCTAAGATCTAACTAGTAGATCTTAGTACCAAGTTTAAATTTCCTGCACCTTTTAATTTTTGCTTTTTAATTTTCCGACTTCACTTTTGATCCCAAAACTCTTTTTTTTTCTTTTAAAAATCAAAGATTTCAAATCTAAAAATACTACCTTCCCTGTGGATTCGACCCGACTCACTACTATCTACGCATTTTCAATGATTTTAAGAAGTCGGATTAAACTGATAAACACGGTGTCTTAACGACAACATCGCGTTCCTATCAAGTTTTTGGCGCCGTTGCCGGGGAAGGAATAGATGCTATTTTTTTCTTTGATTTCTTTGATTTTTTTTTGTAAATTAATTATATTTTTTTAATATTGCTTACTAATTTTTTTTATTTATTTTGTAGAAAAAAAAGAGAAAACGAAGAAAGCATCAAATTTTGGTGAGATCAATCCTAACCCTAGTCCTCTTTTCTTTTTATTTATTTATTTATTTATTTTATTTTTAAATTAATTTAAAAAAATATTCATTTAAACCTAATTAAAAGCCTCATGATAAGATTAGAAACCCTAACTGTTTAGAGCATGCATCATATTAGTTTTATTTTTATTTTTTTTTATTTTTATTTTTTTGGTGATTGCTGGAGGCAAGGTAAGCCTTTCAGAATTCAATTAGTTACATGCATCTAGTTTAAATTGCATAGAACCCTTTGATTGAATTTTTTTTTTGCATATCATATTAAATCAAATTAAGGGCACAACCCAATTAAACAAGATAAGGTGGGGATTTGATCACCCTTCCTTAGCCCACAAACAACCAACCAACATCCTGCATTGACCTAAGCCTTTAATTTTAAAATCAATTAGACATCAACCCTAGGAACTCGAGCTCAATAGGACAAGGAATCCTAAGAGTTGAACCGGGTTAGGATAAGTCAATTTGACTGGTGTCTAGGAAAGTGGTTCAGGGACGACTGGGCCCGAAGGAAGGTGGTTTCTAATTGGTTCCGTTCGCTTACCTGGCCAAGCACAATTGGTGTCTAAGGCAAGCAACGGGGGGACTCCCACCGACCTTACACTTACCTGGCTAGTTGATTGGCTAATCCTACACTTGGAGGGCTTGAAGGTGACCTTGGCAGTTAGGAGCTGTCTAGATCTAGGATAACCCTTAGTCAGGATTGATTGACCAACTTGATTGCTAACCAACATCAAATCCTAATTAAACCTAATTCTTCTCTTTCTTCTTAGTTCTAGGACTCCTTAGGACCTCTTCTTTAGAACTCTTTTTTCTTTCTTCTCCTTTCTCCTCTAAAAATAAAATAAAATAAAATAAAAATTAAATTAAACTAACTAAAAAATATTAAAAATTAAATTAAATTAAATTAAATTAAAATTAATAAATAAAATAATTAAAAAAATTAATTTTTAATATAATAAAATAATAATAATAATAAAAAAAATATTCTAAAAATTTTTTTGAACCATACATTAGGGTTACACTAATACATGCATGGTAGGAAATCACTTTTTCTGATTTAGTTGAACTTAATTGAATGGTTGATTCACATTAAACATAATAATCAAATGGCTAATATGAATCTAATAGTCCAAAAATTAGATAAAGTTGACCTTCTTGCTCAGAAAATAGATCAACTCCTAACCCTAGGTCAACAATCTCCTGCACAATTCACATCATCTTCTAATTATCAGGAGAATTATTCAATCTGTGCTAGTCCCAACCCATCATGTAAGTGAATGTCCTATGACTGCACAGTTTCCATATTTTATCCAAGAACAAGTTCAAGCTACTCAAGGATACTCCAAATTGATTAATGACCCATTTTCAAATTCATATAATTCAGATTGGAGTAACTTTAATTTTTCTTGGACATCCCAACAGACTCAGGCTCAGACCCAAATTTCACTTGAGCAAAATTATCAAAATAGATCCCAATATCAAAATTATGCCTATAATAATGGTCAGCCTAGTCAGTTTAACCAGCCATCATATTATAATCAGCCTTCATACCCACCTCCTCAACAGACCAATCTAGCTGATGATAGATTTAACCAACTTCAACAATTAATTCTAACTCAACAGCAATCTATCGCCAGACTAGAAGCTCAAATAGGATAATTAGTTGAGTCTAACATGAGGAGAGAACTAGATCAACTACCGAACCTACCAATTTCAAACAACCCACCTAATGACCACCAACCACCTGGATTAAATTATCAATCTAATGTTTCATCTAAGAATCTCCAATTTGAGAATACCAAAGTAATTCCTGAACTTAAAAGCTATAGGATTCTTATGGACCCATACCAAGACCAGGTGAGAGAGGCTAGTACTGATGCTAGCCAAAATAAAAATTTAGAGGAACTGGTTAGTACTGAGACTAACCACATAGAAGAACCCAAGCCAGGAATTAGTACTGATGCTAGTTCCAGTTTAAATGAGATAGAAATAAGGGAAAAAGAGAATAGATGATTTACCCGAGACTTATAAACCTAATGTCCTATTCCCTTCAACCCTAGAAGCTGGTTCTTCTTATAAAAATCAAAAGGCATGTAATGAAATGTCAATGGAGTTGTTTAAGCAGGATCACATTAATTTACCTCCAGAATTAAAACCGCCTTTAGTCACCATTCCAGCACCCATTGAATCAAACTTAACTCCTAAAACTCCATTCATGAGCATTTTAGAAGAAACAAATAGGAGAAATTCTTAATAAACATGGGTCTGAGAATGGAATCATAAATTATATCCCTAAAATTAACAAAGAATTATATCAATAATGGGATTATAAATCAACTTTCTGAGATTGGCAATCCAAAACCATTGGAATTTGTCAATCCAATATTCGACACAGGATAGTGAGCTACATTGTGTCTGGCTGAAGACGGTAAACTTAGCGCTTGTTGGGAGGCAACCCAATATTTAGTTTTTATCTAATTTATCTTTTTAGTTTATTTTTTTTTAGGATAATTTGAATAAGTTGGAGGGAGAGCTCAAATTTTCAAAGGCATGTGCTGGACCAAAAAAAATATAAAATATACTGAGTTAGGTGTATTCTTTCATGTTCTTTATTACATCCTTTATTTTTTCTTCTCCATTGAGGACAATGTCGATTAAGTTGGGGGGAGAGAAAAATAAAAAAAATTTTAAAATTTTAAGTCCTCGAAAAAAGTTAGTATTTAGTATTTAGATACTTGATTATGCTTAAGAATCGAATTAAACTAAGCATTTTTAAAAAGAAAATTGATACACAGATCAGAGAATCTATGAGATATTGAGGAATCAAGTATTAAGAAAATTCAATAAAGAGTTAAGTCTAGAACATAAAAAATTTTTTTTTCTTGGAGCATTTCTAATTATTTCTACTAGCATCAAAGAAAAGTCTACTTTTTATAGGCTTGTGTAGGGTAACTATACGTTTCTTCATATAAAAATTTATTTTAATAAAATAGTTTCCAAGTACTTCTCACTGAGTAACCGGGCCTCTTTGCCTAAGCAAGCATTGAGTTTCGCATCAAAAGGTGGGAAGGGCAAAGAAGCTCGTTGTAAAGCTAGTCTTAACTCGTAGCCTATTTGATTCGAGCTAGTAAGCCCGAGGGGTATTCTATACCTAGTGCCCTAAAGCCAACTGGTTTGGGAGTCATTGGCCCAAGACTCGCTACATGGATCAAATAGAAAGCTTAAGGAGTTAAGACACTCAATAGTGGTACAACGTTAAAAAAAAAAAAAAAAAAAAAAAAATTGGTTTCCCACCAAGTAACCGGGTCCCGTTGCCTAAGTAAGCAATGATATTCGCATCAAAAAGTGGGCAATGTGAAAATAAAAATTAATAAATGAAGGATGGAAGTAGCAATACACCTGCCTATATGAAATTAGACAAATCAGAGATAAAGGTAGGATAATTTAGAAAAAGTTCTGAAAAATTTAATGTTCTTTACTTAATTTTTCTATTGATAAGTATTAATACCCCAATGATATATCTCATTTAAGCTCTACTGAATATCAATGGCCATTTTGAAAATTGCTTAGGTAAAATTCGAAACTCTAAAGTTAAAAGGTATTTAAAACTAAATTCTTTCTTTACTCGAGGACGAGCAAAGCTTAAGTTGGGGGGTGTGATAAGCATCATAAATTCATCCAATAAAAGTATTAATTTATTAATTAATTTATATTAATTTTTAAGAATTATTAATCAATTTATATATAATTTTTGAAAAAATTCATATTTTTATTAATTAAAAAATTAATTAAAAAATAATAAAAATTAATAAAAATTAAAAAATAAAATTTTATTATCAATAGAAAGAGCTCATTTTTTTGATCACAACGAAATAAATTTCAAGTAAAACGGAGCTAAAATGGAAAAGATATGAATTTTTAAAAATATAAAATAAATAAAAATTAAATAAAAA
>QRFJ01003746.1:0-17646 GCA_006176705.1 Cocos nucifera | reverse complement strand
GGATCATGAGATCCCCCCTACCTTACTAGCTCATCTGTCCGTTGAATAGAGGACGTCCCTTGATAAATGGATAGATGAAGATAATAAGGCTAGGTACTACATGTTGGACTTTATATCCAATGAGCTTCAATGCTAACATGAAGATATCAAGACTGTCCATCAAATATTGGCTCACTGCAAGATTATTTGGTGAATAGAGTCGTGTAGCTAAATATTCAGGTCACTAAATGACTGTTTAATACTAAAATGCATGACGGGCAGTCAGTCTAAGATCATTATCTGATGATGATCAAAGACTTGGAAGAGCTTGAGAAGCTCAGAGTGAAGTTAGATCAAGATCTGCAGAATGATATAATTCTATAATCCTTGACTGATGCATATGGGCAGTTCATCATGAACTACCATATGCATAAACTTCAGAATACTCTAGTCGAGCTTATGAATATGCTGGTTACTGCTGAGCTTTGTATGAAAGATTCTAAAGGCTTAGTACTTACTATGGAACAGACTTCTTTCAAGAGAAAGTCTTTTGAAAAGAAGAAAAAGTCTGTGAAAAAGCAAAAGATGGAAGGTGGAAAGAAAAAGAAGGCAGAGCTGAAGAAGAAGGCCGTTGACAAAGAAAAGTATTTTCATTGTAATACTGACGGCCACTAGAAGTGGAACTACCTTACATATCTGGCCATCCTGAAGAATAAGAAGGAGATAGGTCCTTCTGGAGGTATGCTCGTTATTGAATCTAACCTTACGATTTCTTCTGCATTCAGTTGGATGCTTGACTCTGATTCTAGTGCTCATTTGTGCACTTCCATGCAGGATCTTGAGGATTGTAGGAGGCTAAGGGATGGTGAGATGATCCTACTCATCAAAAATGGAGTAAGGATTACTACTGTAGCCATGAAAAGCTATCCTCTTCGACTACCATCTGGCTTAGATTTAGTACTTAAGGATTGTTATTATGTGCTTGCTGCAAGCAAGAATTTGATTTCTATTTCATGTTTAGCACAAGAAAGCTATGTAATTAGTTTTCTTAAGGATCATTGTAATATTATTTATGAAAGAAATAAAATTGCAAGTGGTTTCTTCATTAACGATCTCTACCAGTTATATATTGATGTATCTATCTTTAATATCGAGCAAAATGTGAATGCCATAAGATCGAAACGATCCAAAAATAGTCCAAATGATAGGTATCTATGGCACCTAAGGCTAGGTCATATGGCAGAAGATAGGGTTAACAAATTGAAGAAAATCGAGCTATTAAGTCCATTGACTTTCGAGTCATATCCAATTTATGAATCATGTCTTCATGGCAAAATGACTAAGCTCCTTTTGTAGGACATGGAGAAGGCCATGAAACTGTACTTTGCTCCTGTATATACTGATGTGTGCGGTCCATTTGATGTGCCGGCTAGAGGCAACTTTATCTACTTCATAACCTTTACTGATGATTTATCTCAGTATGGATAGTGTATCTTATGAGACATAAGTCTAAATCCTTTGAAAAGTTTAAAAAATCTAGACATGAAGTTTGAAAGCAAACTGAAAACCCATTTAAGATTTTTCAATCAAGATCGAGGAGGTGCAATACCTTATGTTGGAAAAGCTTTTGACTATCTAAGCAATATGGCATAAGTCTTCTCCACAATGGACTCCACCTAAAATACCTCAACTCAAATAAAATTTTAGAATGGGAGAATCGGACCCTAATTAGATATAATCGCAGATCCATTGATGAGCTTTACAGACCTTCCTGATTTTCTTTAAGAGATAGTCTGTAAAACTGCTATAATTTACTGAATAGGAATTTCTCTAAAATCGTCTCTACCACACCGTATGAGATATGGCATGGAAGAAAACCAAAATCTGAGTCATCTCGATTAGAAATTTTAGAAGAAATTGTTAGGCTCTCATGTCGAAGGATAAATGATAGGGAAAACGCGGATGTTGTCTTAAGGGGGACCACCATGTTTTTCCAAATTTAATCCGACTCTTTAAAATCATTGAAATGCATAGATAGCAGTGAGTCGGGTCGAAATCCACAGGAGAAGGTAGTATTTTAGATTTGAAATATTTGGATTTTTAAAAGAAAAAAAAAAAAAAAAGAAGAGTTTTTGGGATCAAAAAGTGAAGTCGAAAATAAAAAGCCGAAAATTAAAAGGTGCAGAATAATACATCAGTCAACTTTCCAAAATCCAAAATAATTTTAAAGTTTTGGAGCCAATCCTTGTAATTGAATCCAGTCAGTCTATGGGTGTCCAAGATACGGGCTAGTGGGTTGGATGCAGATATTTTTCTTTTTCCTGTAGAGAGTCAAAGTTGTTAGTTAGATTTTGTAATTAATTTGATAAATTTATTTAGGAGTTTGATTTTTAAATAAATTAGCTCCCACTATTTTCTCATATCCCTACACTCCCTCTATAGAGATGCAAAAATCTTCATGATTATTGATTTTTAGTGGATGGTACAGTCCCACCAACTGACTCATCACCTCACCTAATAGTTATTAGTGATGGGTTAGTCAATAAGTGAACAACTCTTGTCCAATAATTCTCTAATCATAATGCATCCAGACTTGATCTCTAATTCATGAATCTCACCATATTCGGAATATTAATCCACTCCTTAGTTAAGTCAGACCCACCATTTGCATAGATTAGATTCTTAATTGGAACTCTCATCGTATCCAGAATATTGAGCTTAATCCATCCTCCAGCCTATAGCATCCAATGCCTAATAGACATGATTGCATCTTCCCGGTGCAACTGAACTACTATGATCAGTCGAGAATAATCAATCTCGAAAAGAGCCCACACATCTATAACGGTAGAAAATCTTAGACTTAATCTTTTCTTAGGAAGATTTGATTTAGGTCTCTTTAAACTTGACTTGATATAGCCATAACCATTATGACTAACCTAGTGGCATAGGTTAGCTCATATTGTTAGCCACCTTAGATCAGGATTGGATCGACAAATATGGTCAAGTAAGTGAGACCGGTGGAAGGGATATGCCATTAACTTGACAAGAATGCATTCGAGTCGAGTAGCTTTCAATTAAAAATCAATCGATCGTATCTGCCAAACTTACCTTAGATACCAAATTATTGAGCCAGAACCAATCAGGTTAGCCTACAATCCAGACTCTAACTACTGAGCCTAATTAGGTCTTAATATGATCGATCATTCATGTGACTCGATCTTGATCCATACTTAATTCTATTAGGCTAGTCAATTTAAGTACTCTTGATCCTACCTAACCAACTCTTAATTTAGTTTGATCAATCGCTAGATCTAATTAAGATACCCAAGCCCAAACCCAATTTTATAAATATGTCTTAGATCTAAAAATTCTCAATTTTAGACCTAATATATTTCATAATCTTAATTCTTAATTAAGTTTAGGGTTCATAAATAAAATATGCATATAAAATCCTAGGATTTTAGGATATAGGATTTTACAGAAAATAAGTTTTTATTTTTTGATTAAGGACAAATGCACAGCACCCTAACACACCATAAGAATACCCCATTGAATGGAAGGAGAGGGCCTTTAAATCCTACTTCGTTCTTATGACCGAACGGTCAAGGAGAATGCCTTAATCAAAAATATGATAAATCTACAAAACTAGTTAGATCTACATCATATATCATATATATAAAAATTGATCTAACTAAAAATATAATTTGTATATATCTCATGTATCATATCATGCATATTTTTAGATCTAAATTATCTCATAAACAACTAAAAAATAAGATTTAAATTTGATCATATTAAATTAAAATTTATTCTAGATAATTTTGTAGAACTATTCTACAACTAGTCTAAATATGCATCTATTATATCTCATATGAACAAATTAAATAAATTTATTTTTTATTTTTTAGATCTAGTTATAATATTTATAATATTAAAAAATAATAAATAAATAGATCTAAAAATTATAATTGATCAAATTAAAATTATGATCATGCTAGACCATACATAGAATAATTCTATTCCTAGTCTAGTCTTGCATCTCATACATGTTAGATCTAGATTATTTAATTTTTAATTTTCTCATTTCAGATCTAATCATATCTAATGTGCCATCTAAAATCATCTAATTATTAGATTAAAAATAAATTAAAATTAGATCTAATGAATTATGGAACCTGGCTCTGATACCAGTTGAAGGAAAAAGTCTTATTTTCTAGATTAGATTCGTTCAGATCTGATTGGATCAAAAGGGATATTTTAAATTTTTTTTCTCTTAGATTTTAATCAAATCTAAGACTCCTTAGATCTAATCTTATTAATCTAATAATAAAAATAAAAATAAAAATTAAATCTAATTTAATTATACCTTTGTTTTGGATAATCTAATTACTCTGTGATGATTTCGATGTTTGCCTGAGGTTCTAGATGTATCCATGCAAGCACCTAGCCTCTACTGGTATCCACTTGGATAGGATCTGAAGATCTTCTTCTTCTCAATTAATTCTCAAAAAATTAAATCTAGATCTGATCTTGAAGGTCTTCAAAATTGCTTTAGAAGAACAGCCGTTGTCTCTTGCAGTAGTGCTGCCTTCTTTCTTTCCTGACGCCTTTTACTTGCTTGGATCGCACCTTGTTCATGCCCAAAAGCCCTTGGGCATGGAGAGGAGAGAAAGGACTAGAGGGTGGCATGGAGAAGGAGGGAGAGAGGCTACGTGGCGTGGGCTAAAGGTAGAAGCATTAAATTCTAGGTGCAGATAGAGTTTTATAGATCCTGCTGCACTATGCAGTGCCACATCATTCTGACCAATCACGACCCTTTATGCAATCAGATCTAAATTTGATTGATGGGATAACATCATCTGATCCAATTAAATGAGAGACTCTCAAAACCCTCCTAAGGTAGCACCAAGACTAGGTCAAACAAGACTTCTTGGCGCCATACAGTTTAATCTCCTGAAGCAATCTGGAGTCCCATCTATATGGGACTCCATCTTTTATCCTCATAGGGTGCATGCCTCCCTAGGCATGCAGCCCCTTCCTATCAACTTTTTAGCAGGAGACAAGTTCCCAGGTACTCTCCTATGGGTGCATGACACATGGGCAAATGTCTAAGTGTCCAGGGTCAATATTTGACTAATGTCCGAAAATAGGAATTAGTAGGTGATCGAAAATGGCAGGTATTGTTTTAAATTTATCTCATAAATTAAGACAATCCTTCTCTAATCTGGACAAGCTTTAGTCAGACCAAGTAAAAGTTTTTGAGTGAGCCCAAACATATTTGACTTAGTCGAGACAAGCTTTAATGATTGTTAAAAAAGAATATTAGGCTCAATTGTGTGCTAGCATGATTTTCTTGAACCTAATTGAATCTTATTCAAATCAATTAAATTGGGTTAGTCCAATTGATGACATCCAGATCCATACCCTTATTTGTATGACCTAATTAGATTTAGTTCCATATGGTAATGGGATATGTCACGATCTCTATCATCGAAACATCTTCCGATGGATCAGAACTTTTTTGATTTAGATAATTAGTATGATCGATCATCCAAATCATTCTAATTGCTCTCAAAATTCATCAATGACACCTAGCAGTATATGGTGGTAATCCATTAGAACTGAAAGTGAACCTCTCGGTGCAGTTACTTATGTGATTAAGTTTCTCTATCTTGAGTCCCAACCAGATTAGGGTTAAGGTGATCTTGTCAAACCCTAATTTTCATCATATGAATTAATCATTCGATTCAAGTCCAATATGAAAATTCTAATAGAAATTCTTTCTATTATTTCACTCTACCATGGCCATGAGCTTATGGACTTGATTGCCATGATCATCATAGGGCTGCTCCTCATCTACTGAGATAGATAGATCCCCTATTGGTGCAATTCAATTTCTATAATGAACATGCTATAGCCAACATACACCTCAAGATTTTGAATGGCTAGGAGATCGAGTTATGGTGTAGTCAAACTATAACTCCATCAAGGTGGACTGTCGATGCACCTCAGATCAAAGAACCAAATACACCACTGCACCTTCGAGCTAGTCATCGATGAGAAGGTAGACTTCCTCATGACTACTCGAGGTGATCATGCTCGTTCTCTCGTTCTCTAACGAGTATCTGTACTCTTGCTCTGATATTTCTACACCATAGATTCAAGACTCATTTATCCAAAAAAAGTGATCGTACACCAATCTTTCGGATCAATCACCATCCTCATGATGATCCTACGGTCGAGAGCATTTTTTGAGTTAATAATGAAAATTCATGTCTTAAATTTTCAACTCTTGAAAATATGAAGTATCATTACCATTAACTCAGTGGATGTATCACAGATATTTTTAAATACACACTATGATAAAAAATAATCTATTTTATTATTTATAGTTAAAATTATAATTTTGTCCTTAGAAGTGTATTACAAGTATCAGCCAATCTGGCTTCTAGGGCACACATATATATTTAACAGTCTTATGGCAGCACAATTTTGATCTTTCATCCAAAAATAAGTTTAAGCTGCATAAGGCTACTCCAAGCCGATTAGTGATTCTTTTTTAAATTCTTATAATCCAAATTGGAGGAGGCACCCTAATTTTTCTTGGATACCCCAACAAACTCAGGCTCGGACCCAATATCAAAATTATGCCTATAATAAGGGTCAGCCTAGTCAGTTAATCCAATCATTTCATTACAATTAGCCATCATACCCACCTTCTTAATAGACCAATCTAGCTGACGATAGATTTAACTAACTTCAATAATTAATTTTGACTTAACAAGAATCCATCACTAGGCTAAAAGTACAAATAGGATAATTAGCTGAATCTAATATGAGGAGAGAACTAGGTCAACTATTGAGCCTACCAATTTTAAATTCTATAAACAACCCATCTAATATCCACCAACCACCTAGATTAAGTCATCAATCTAATGTTCTACTTAAGAATTCCCAATTAGAAAATACTAAAGTAATTTTTGAACTTAAAAGTTATAAGATTCTTATGGACCCATACCAAGATCAGGTTAGAGAGGTTAGTACTGATGCTAGCCAAAATAAAAATTTAGGAGAAGAGGTTAGTATTAAGACTAACCACATAGAAGAATTTGAGCTTGGAATTGGTACTGATGCTAGTTCCAATATGAGTAAGATAGATATAGGAAAGAAAAGAATAGATGATTTACCTAAGACCTATAAATCTAAAGTCCTATTTCCTTCATCCCTTAAAGATGGTTCTTCTTACAAAAATCAAGAGGCATGTAATGAAGTATCAACGAAGTCATTTAAATAAGATCATATTAATTTACCTTCATAATTAAAGCCGTCTTTAGTCATTCTTTCAGTACTTGTTGCATTAAACTTAACTCCTAACCTAAAAACTCAATATATGAGCATTCTAGAAGAATAAGTAGGAGAAATTCTTGATAAACATGGAACTGAGAATAGGGTCATGAATTATATTTTCATAATTAATAATGAATATATCAATAAAAGAATAACAAACTATCTTTCTGAGATTGATAATCCAAAATCATTAGAATTTATCAATTTAGTATTTGATAAAGGATAGTAAGCTGCATTGTGTCTAGCTGAAGATGGTAAACTTAGTGCTTGTTAGAAGGCAATTCAATATTTAGTTTTCTTTCATCTAAGCCATCTTTTTAGTTTATTTTCATTTTAAGACATTTTGAATAAGTTGGAGGAAGATCCAAATTTTTAAGGACATGTGCTGGACCACAAACATATTGAGTCAGGTGTATTCTTTTCTTTTCTTTATTACACATTTTTATTTTTTCTTCTCCATTAAGGATAATATTGATTAAATTAGAGAAAAGAATAATAAAAATTTTTAAATTTTTAAAATCCTCGAAGAAGTTAGTATTTAGCATTTAGACATTAGATTATGCTTAAGAATTGGGTTAAACTAAGCATTTTTAAAAAAAAATTGATGCATAGATCAAAAAATTTATGAGATATTGAGAGATCAAGTATTAAGAAAAACTAATAAAATGTTAAGTCTAGAATATAAAATTTTTTTCTTTGAGCATTTACCATGTATGTACTAGTGCAATCTTAATATGTGGTTCAGAATTTTTTAAAACTTTTAATTTTTTTTTATTTTTTTAATTATTTTTTATATTTTTTAGATTTTTTAGATTTTTTAAATTTTTATATGATTATTTTATTTTTTATAATTTTTTAGATTTTTTTATTATATGATTATTATATTTTTTTATAAAAAAATTAATAATTTTTTAATAATTTTATTATAATTTTATTTATTTATATTTATTTTTTATAATTTTTTTATTTTAATTTATTTAATTATTTTTAATTATTTTTATTATTTAATTATTAATTATTAATTATTTTTAATTTATTTAAGTTTATTTTTTTGAAAAAGAAGAGTAGAAAAGGAGAAGAAAGAAAGAAGAGTTCTAAAAAAGAGGTCTTAAAGAGTCCTAGAGCTAAGAAGAGAAAGAGAAATTAAAGTTTAATTAAATTTAATGTTGGTTAGCAATTAAGTCAGATAAATAATACTAAGGATTTTTCTAGATCTAGATAGCTCTTAACTATCAATGTCACCTTCAAGCCCTCCAAGTATAAGATCAGCCAATCAACTGGCCAAGTAAGTGTAAGGTTGGTGAGAGCCCTCCCTCGTTGCTTATCTTAGACACCGATTATGCTTAGCCAGATAAGCTAACAGAACTAATTATAAATCATCTTCCTTCAGGCTTAGTCATTCCTGAACCACTTTTCTTGACATCAGTCAAATTGACTAATCCTAATTCGATCCAACTTTTAGGATTTCTTAACCTAATGTGCTTGAGTTCCTAGGGCCAATATCTAATTGATTTTAAAATCAATAAATAAAGAGTAGTGTTTATCGGTTTATTTCTATTAAGAAAATTTATTTATTTATAGGATAAATTTTTTAAAGAAATTTCATATATCATAATTTAGTTGTAGTATAGTGGTGAGTATTCTCGCCTATCATGCAAGCTACCCAAGTTCGATCCCCGACAATGGTGTCGAAAATTTTAATAAGAGTACGATGTTATCATTAGGACATGGTGTTTATCAATAATTTAAAAATAGATAGTAAGTAGCGAGTCGGGTCGAATCCATAGCAGTATTTTAGTTTTAAAATATTTAATTTTTATAAAAAAAGATTTGAGAAAAGAATTGAAGTTGAAAAATAGAGTTATAAATAAAGAGTGAAAATTAAATAGTATGAAATAATAAACTTGGTACTAAGATCTATCAGTTAGATTTTAACATCTACTTGCAATAAAATAAAGAGCAATAATTAAAGTATAAAAATTAAATTATCATTAAAAATAAAAAGCTAAAATTTAAAATATATAAAAATAAAATTTATATTAATTTAAAAGTTTATAATTTAAATAAAATTTAAAAAGAAAAGAAAAAAAAATTAAAAATAGCTGATCTTGATCTTGGATTGGCAACGACGTTGAGATGGTGTAGACGCCAGATCTTCTTCGTAGCACCCATTGCCTTTAAGTAGCCTCTAACCTAAGCATGACTCTAACCTTTACCAAACTTTTTTTCATGATCGAATATGCTTTAATTTGGAGGCCTGAAGTCTTTTAAATAGAGTTAAGAGGATTGGAGATCCTTGCTGCAGGTAATATGGGATTGAGGGCCATTTTAACATCAAAATATGAAGAAATTCAAGTGAAATTTGGATTAAAATAGCATCTGAACGAATTTTGCTCTCTTGGGTGAAGTCTGACCATCAGATGGGGATCAAATGATCCTAAAATCATCAAAAATAGAGTTTTAAAAGCCTAAATTAGGTTGGATTAATTTCTGAGTCTGGTGGAGTTGATCAAGAGAAGATCAGGCCGTCGGATCTTGTCTGTGTGTTTTAATCAAGTTGGATGTTTTTTGGGCCATTAGATCACTACCTGGAGGGCGCACAGTCGTTCGATCATGCACTCGGAGATGGCTAAATTCAAATTAAAATAGGAAAGAACCTCAGCCACCAAATCTAGATTGCAATCAACCTAGACCGCATGATGGTGCCATTACTACTCATGTGGACCATATAAACCAACCACACCGCCGACCACAGCCAATCAGCATCTAGCAAGCCCTATGAAATTATCATTTTGCCCCTATATGCCATGATGAACTGTAGACCCTTTAGTGGTTTTGGTCCACTATATGGCAGTGTATGATTAGGCATTTTTTGCTAAGCTGATAGTCCATGCTTGGATCATAGATCGGCTGATCGGCTTATCTGGCTAAGCTAGCTTGAGTGGCATGTCGACTTGGCTTGATGTGCTAGTTGAGCTATTTTTTTTTTATTTTAATTTTTTTTTAAAAATTCATATCTAGTTCATTTTAGCTTCAATTTGCTCCAAATTTATTTCATTATGACTAAAAAAATAAACTTTTTTTATTGATAATAATATTTTATTTTTTATTTTTATTTTTTAATTAATAAAAATATTAATTTTTTAAAAATATATATAATTTGATTATTAATTTTTAAAAATAAATATAAATTAATTGATAAATTAATATTTTTATTGATGAATTTATGGTACTTATCAGCTACAATACAAGAAAAGAAAGAGATTTTGAGAGGTTAAAGAGGCTGAGGCCGTGGACAAAGAGGTAGAGGAGGACAATTTCATCATGGAGCTCCACAAGGGCAAGGAAGAGGACAATCAAGTGAAAGAGACAAATGTCCAACTTGGCAACCAACACAAAGTGATTGAGGTAGAGGAAGATACAACTATAGATCAAGGTTTAGAAATTTTGGCATTCAATGTTATATATATAAAAAGTTTGGCCATTATAGTTCTAAATATTAGGATAAAGATGCTAATAATGAAGGAGAACTATAAAGCACGACTAGTTGCAAAATGCTACAAACTATAACAAGGCATTGACCATGATGAAGTTTTTGCTCCATTTGCTTGCCTAGAGATGGTACATCTTATTATCTCCTTGGTAGCTCAAAATAAATGAAAATTTTTTTAAATGGATGTAAAGTCGGCCTTTTTAAATGGTTATCTTAATGAAGAAATATATATTGAGCACCCCCCAGGCTATGTGAAAGAAGGTGAAGAAAGTAAAGTATATAAGTTAAAAAGGGCTTTATATGGTCTAAAGCAAGCTCGTCGGTCTTGGAATGCTAGAATTGATGACTATTTTATTAAGGGCTATGTTTCAAAATTCCCTTATGAACATGCTTTATATATAAAGACCAACAACAAGGGAGAAATTCTACTTGTTTGTTTGTACATGGATGATTTGATTTTCACAAGAAGTAGTTTCTCAATGATCAAAGGATTTAAAGCTCCATAGTCAAAGAGTTTGAGATGATTGACATAGGGATTATGGCTCACTTCTTGGGATTGGAAGTGACACAAAAGAAAGAAGGCATTTTTATCTCACAAGCTCGCTATGCAAAGGAGATCTTGGATAAGTTTGTTATGAAAAATTACCATCCAGTTGATACTCCGATGGAAGTTAGAATGAAGCTATCAAGAAGAGAGAAGGAAAAGATATTAATCAAATATATTTTTAGAGCCTAGTTGGAAGTCTTTGCTATCTCACATGCATGAGGTGGGATATTCTTTAGGGAGTTGGACTTGTTAGTCGCTATGTGTTGTAACCAAAGATGTCTGATCATTTGAAGGCCACAAAGCATACTCTACAATACATCAAAGGTACTCTTAACCTTGTATTATTTTATTCATCTAGGGTTCTTATAAAATTTTATCCAAATTTAAAATCTAAATAAGTATGTGTAATTAATTAGGCTAACTCAAGTATTGATAAAGTGCATACAATGAAGCAGCAAAAATAGGATATAAAGATTACAACTCAAGAATTAAAACTATGCAAGCAAGAATTGAATGTAAGAAAAATAAGCTAGACAAGGCACAATACAAACATATAAAAATTTTATAGTGGTTCAGTGTAACCCACACTTATTGAGAAAAGTATCTCAAATTCTTTTATATCAAGCTCACAGCGAGGTCCAGGATGACGAATAGAGTCCAACGAGCCTAAGAACACCTCAATTGGAGTCTGAATGAGAAAGATACGTGCGAAAAAAGCACTCAGAGCATTGTAGCAAAAGCTGAAGTGGGGCCCACGATCGGCAAGCCCATCGGAGGTGCAACCCAGGCGTGTGGGCCGATGGGGGCCATCCTAGGTGCGCACTAGCACATGGGCCAGCTAGTGCATGGCCCGGCACGAGCGCGCGCGAGGGCATGCGGCCCAGTGCTAGGTGTGGCCTAGGCCTAGGCACGCGTGCGTGGGGGAGCTGCCTGGGCCCAGGTAGCCTCACGATTGCATGGGCGTAGGGGTTTCTTTTTACGGTCCACACACCACACTAGAGAGCATGGACCGGGCATTTATCGTGGCATCCAGGGTTCAGGATTCCTTCTCCATGTTTTACTGAATTTTGGACTATATCCGTGGCCTTTATAAGCAGCAAATCAAAAGCTAAAGGGGGTGGGGGTAGCTTAGTGTTTTTGGAGAACCTGAAACATGAAAGAGAGCAGAGAGAGAGGGCGCTAGCAACAATAGGAGCAGAGGCTTTGGGTAGACAGTTAGGCAATGAACTACGATCGTTTCACGGGGTCACCAAGAGGGAGTTTGTTCAAGATAACTTCTTTTTGTGAGGATTATATACATGAGTTGACAGTGGGTAATCTCCTCTTGTATCTCTTCCTTTTTCATAGTGAAGTTTTGCATGCCCCATGGAGGTGAGCCTTTAGGCTGATCCACGTACTTGATTGTTCTTGTTTTAGTTTCTTCTTTCTTCTTGTCGTAATCCACTGGTATTAGATCCTTAATAAGTGGTATCAAAATATGTTGATACCTCCAATAATTGGTATCAGAGCCCAGATGGTATCAAAGCATAGATTGCAAGAGTGGTGACAGAGATTGAAGAACATAAAGAAGATAAGCTCAATCAAGATGGAGATCAACACATTTGATGGAAAGGGCAATTTCTTCTTATGGCAAGCAAGGGTAAAGAATGTCCTTATCCAACATAGTTTGATTGATGCTCTCTTGTACGATGAGATGCCAGCCACCATGGAGGTGAAAGATTGAAAGTGAATCCAAATGCAGATGGTAAGCACGATCCGCTTGTACCTAGCGAATGATGTGTTGATACATTTACTTAGCGAGACTTTTTCGATGGTGCTATGGTCGAAGCTTGAGGAGTTGTACATGGTGAACTCCCTCACCAACACCATCTTCCTTTGGAGGCAGTTCTATCAACTATGGATGGATGAAGGTCAGAGCATGTGGGAGCATCTATCCAACTTCTAGAAGATCCTCATCAACTTTCTTAGTGTTGGCAAAAAAGTTAAGAAGAAGAATAGGGCATTGGTCTTGCTTGCATCGCTTCCCCCTTCGTATAAGTCCTTGGTGACTGCTCTTCTAGTAGAAAAGAGCACCATCAAGATGGACGAAGTCGCTACGGTGATTCTCCAGAACGAAGTTCTTAGGAGGAAGAACCCAGCTTCAAGCTCAGATGGTAGCAGCTCAGCTTTGACGATTTCTGAAGGAGCAGGAGGTAGTAGACGGAGTAGCAGAGGATCATAAGGAGGACGATCTAGATCCAAGATAAGAGACTAAAGCAAGATTAGATGCAGTAGGTGCGACGAGTTAGGGCATCGAATCAAGGATTGCCCATAACTCAAGGATCGGACAAGGGCTACTGTGGCGGTGGTCAGTAGTGATACAGAAGATAGCAATGATATCCTTCTAGTTACTGATGAGATATCTACTTCTTCCTCTCAGTGGATTATGGATTCTACTTATTTTCATCATGTATGTTGAGAGAGGAGATATTTGACTCGTTGAAGATCAGTGAGGGCACTGTGTTTCTACCAGATGGATCGAGTTGTGAGATCAAGGATAGCGAGACAGTCAGCATGAAACTCTATGATAGAATGGTAAAGAAGTTGGGTGAGGTCCGATACATACCCAGTTTTAAGAAGAATCTAATTTCACTGAGCAAATTGGATTTGATCGAATTTAGATGGAAAGCTAATGGAGGAATCCTGAAGGTCAGCATGGTAGTGGGGTGGAACAAAGAGGAAGAAAGTATAGAGAACATTACCTCATGTCAGAAAGCCTAGTGCGAGGTGGAGCTCCAGGTGGAGATAGATCGGTATGAAATGAGAGACTTGGGAGGACGACATGCAACGTCACAAGGTAAAGTTCCTATTATCGCAGGAAGCTACCCTGAGCAGGTCTTAGGTCAGGCGAATCACAGTAGTTGATGGAGGTGGGATTGAGCGGCCTGGCTCGACTCCCATGTTTGCCCATCCATGATCAGCAGATGATTGCCCTAGGGCATGGGGGCGCAAGACAAGCTCTCGAATAGGTGAAGACCGAATATCGAGTCGAGATAGAGATTATTAAGAAAAGCATATTGAATTCTTCCACATTAAGTCCACAACGAGGTCCAGAACTATGAACGGAGTCCAACTAGCCTAAGAACACCTCAATCAAAATTCGGATGAGAAAGATATGTGTGAAGAAAGCACTTAAAGCATCGCAGTGGAAGCTGAAGTGGGGCCCACGGTCGGCAGGCCCATCGAAGGTGCGACCCAGGTGCGCACTATCATGCGAGCCAGCCAGCGTGCGGGCATAGCCCGGCACAAACATGCGGCCCGCCGTAGGTAGGACCTAGTGTGGGCATGTGGCCTAGCATCAGGTGCGACCTAGGCCCAGGCTCGTGCACACTATGGAGCGGCTTGGGCCTAGGCGGCCTCGCGATTGCGTGGGCGTAGGGGTTTCTTTTCACGGTCCACACACCACACCAGAGAGCATGGACGAGCATTTATCATGGCTTATGGGGTTCAGGATTCCTTCTCCGAGTTTTACTAGGTTTTGGACTGTATCCGTGGCCTTTATAAGCAGCAGACCGAAAGCTAGGGGGGTGGTGGTGGCTTAGTGATTTTGGAGAACCTAAAACATGAAAGAGAGTAGAGAGAGATGGTGCTAGCAATAGTTGGAGCAGAGGCTTTGGACAAACAGTTAGGTGATGGACTGTGATCATTTCAGGGGGTCTCTAAAAGAGAGTTTGTTCAGAATAACATCTTGTTGAGAGGATTGTATATGTGAGTTGAAAGTGGGTAATCTCTTTTTGTATCTTTTTCTTTTTCTTAGTGAAGTTTTGCATGCCCCATGGAGGCGAGCCTTTAGGCTGATCCACGTACTTGATTATGAAGGGAAATCCTGATTTTTCGGACCAGGTTCGTTCAGATCTGATCGGATCGAGAGATATATTTTAAACTTTTTTTCTTTGATCCAGATCAGATTGGAGATGTTTCATATCTGATCTATATTATTTTAATAATTAAAATAAATTTAGATAAATTAAATAAAATTTAATTTACCTTAACGTAGGGTAATCCTATTATCCGTTGATGATCCTGTAAGTAGTGGAAGGTGTTAGATATATGTGCCCTAGAAGCCAGAATTGGCTGACACTTGTAATACACTTCTAGGGGCAAAATTGTAATTTTGACTATAATTAATGAAATGGGTTATTTTCTATCACACCTGTGTATTTAGTGTCTGTGATACATCCTTTGAGTTAATGGTAATGATAATTCATATTTTCAAGAGTTGAAAATTTAAGACATGAATAATCATTATTAACTCATAAACAGCTCCCGACCATAGGATCATCACGAGGATGGTGATTGATCCGAAAGGTTGGTGTACGATCGCTTCTCTTTAGTAGATGAGTCTTGAGTCTACGGTGTGGAGACACCGGAGCGAGAGTACAGGTACTCGTTAGAGAACGAGGGCACTGAGCGTGACCACCTCGAGTAGTCATTAGGAAGTCTACCTTCTCGTCAATGACTGACTCGATGCTGCAGTAGTGTGTCTGGTTCTTTGACCTGAGATGCATCGGCAGTTCACCTTGAGGGTGTTATAGTTTGACTACACCATTACTCGGTCTCCTAGCCATATGGAACCCTGAGGTGTATGTTGGCTATAGCATGTTCATTGTAGGAACTGGATTGCATCAAGATGGGATCTATCTACCTCGGTGGTAGAGGAGTAGCCCTATGATGATCATGAGAATCAAGTCCAGAAATCCATGGCCATGGTAGAGTGAAATAATAGAAAGAGTTTCTATTTAGATTTTCACATTGGACTCGAATCGAATGATTACATCATATGACAGAGACTAGGGTTTGACGAGTTCACCTTAACCCTAATCTGATCGGGGCTCAAGATAGAAGAACTTAATCACACAGGTAGCTGCACCAAGAGGTTCGCATTCAGCTCTGATGGGTTGCCACCATATACTGCTAGGTGTCACTGGTGGATTTTGGGAGCAATTAGAATGATTTAGATGATCGATCATTCTAGCTGTTCGAATCAGAAGAGTTCTGATCCATCGAAAGGAGTTTCGATGATGTCTATGATAGAGATCATGACATATCCCATTACCATACAGAACTGAACCTAACTGGGTCACACAAACAAGGGTTTGAATCTGGTGATCATCAATTGAACTGATCTAGTTCAATTGATCTGAATGAGATTCAATTAGGTTCAAGGAAATCGTGCTAGCACTCGATTGAACCTAACGTTCTTCTTTTACTATCATAAATAAGTTGTCCTGACTGAGCCAAAGGAGTTTGTGCTCAATCAGAGGCCTTCATATGGTCTGACTGGAGGTTGTCCAAGTCAGAATAGGTTGTCTTATTTGTAAGACATTACCTGCCATTTTTGGTCACCTGCCATTTCTTGTTCTTTGACTTTGGTCAAAAGTCTACCTTTGACTGGTCAAACGTTGACCATTGACCCTTTGACTTTTGACCACATGTCATGCACCTATTGGAGAGCTGGTGGGGGCCTGTCCCCCTGCCAGAACCTGGCAAGGAGAAGGGCGCACGCCAAGGGTGGCGTGAGCCCAAGTAGGAGGCGCCTAGGAGTCCTTGTTGGACAAGGACTCCACCTCCCTTTTGGATTCCAATCAGAGTTCTACTAAGAATCCAGTTTGACTGGTCTTAGGCGCCCTCTAAGGAGGAATCCAGGGGTCTCTATTCCAACCAATCAGATTTAGATCTGATTTCACAAAGGGTTGTGATTGGTTGAGAGGAAGAGGAGTTGGATCACAAGAGGTCTATAAATAAGACCCTGCGCCCAACCCTAATTCCAATGCTATTAGACACGCCCCAAGGCTGCCTCTCCCCTCCTTCTCCACGCCATAGTCTCTTCTCCCCTTGCTCTCCACGTCCAAAAGGTGTTTTGGATTTAGTTTGGTGCGATTCAGATCAAGGAAAGGCGATCAAAAGCAAGAAGGCTGCGCTGCTGCAAAAGGACGACTGCAGATCTTCAAAAGAGTTTTGAAGATCCTCCAGATCAGATCCAGATCTGATTTTTGGAGGTGTGATAGAGAAGAAGAGGATCTCCAGATCCAACCTGAGTGGATACCGGTAGAGGCCAGGCGCTTGCGTGGCTAAGATCCAGAACCTTCCGCTGCAATCAGGATCATCTACAGGGTAATAGGATTACCCAAATCAGGTAAATTAAATTTGATTTAATTTATCTTATTTTATTTTATTTATTAAAATAATAAGAATCAGATCTGAAAACATATCAAGATCTGATTGAGATCAAGAGAAAATT
>QRFJ01003745.1:53571-123278 GCA_006176705.1 Cocos nucifera | reverse complement strand
ATGTTGGCTATAGCATGTTCATTGTAGGAACTGGATTGCATCAAGATGGGAATCTATCTACCTCGGTGGTAGAGGAGTAGCCCTATGATGATCATGAGAATCAAGTCCAGAAATCCATGGCCATGGTAGAGTGAAATAATAGAAAGAGTTTCTATTTAGATTTTCACATTGGACTCGAATCGAATGATTACATCATATGACAGAGACTAGGGTTTGACGAGTTCACCTTAACCCTAATCTGATCGGGGCTCAAGATAGAAGAACTTGAATCACACAGGTAGCTGCACCAAGAGGTTCGCATTCAGCTCTGATGGGTTGCCACCATATACTGCTAGGTGTCACTGGTGGATTTTGGGAGCAATTAGAATGATTTAGATGATCGATCATTCTAGCTGTTCGAATCAGAAGAGTTCTGATCCATCGAAAGGAGTTTCGATGATGTCTATGATAGAGATCATGACATATCCCATTACCATACAGAACTGAACCTAACTGGGTCACACAAACAAGGGTTTGAATCTGGTGATCATCAATTGAACTGATCTAGTTCAATTGATCTGAATGAGATTCAATTAGGTTCAAGGAAATCGTGCTAGCACTCGATTGAACCTAACGTTCTTCTTTTACTATCATAAATAAGTTGTCCTGACTGAGCCAAAGGAGTTTGTGCTCAATCAGAGGCCTTCATATGGTCTGACTGGAGGTTGTCCAAGTCAGAATAGGTTGTCTTATTTGTAAGACATTACCTGCCATTTTTGGTCACCTGCCATTTCTTGTTCTTTGACTTTGGTCAAAAGTCTACCTTTGACTGGTCAAACGTTGACCATTCACCCTTTGACTTTTGACCACATGTCATGCACCTATTGGAGAGCTGGTGGGGGCCTGTCCCCCTGCCAGAACCTGGCAAGGAGAAGGGCGCACGCCAAGGGTGGCGTGAGCCCAAGTAGGAGGCGCCTAGGAGTCCTTGTTGGACAAGGACTCCACCTCCCTTTTGGATTCCAATCAGAGTTCTACTAAGAATCCAGTTTGACTGGTCTTAGGCGCCCTCTAAGGAGGAATCCAGGGGTCTCTATTCCAACCAATCAGATTTAGATCTGATTTCACAAAGGGTTGTGATTGGTTGAGAGGAAGAGGAGTTGGATCACAAGAGGTCTATAAATAAGACCCTGCGCCCAACCCTAATCCTAAGTGAATGAGATTTCCCACGCCCCAAGGCTGCCTCTCCCCTCCTTCTCCATGCCATAGTCTCTTCTCCCCTTGCTCTCCACGTCCAAAAGTGTTTTGGATTTAGGTTGGTGCGATTCAGATCAAGGAAAGGCGATCAAAAGCAAGAAGGCTGCGCTGCTGCAAAAGGACGACTGCAGATCTTCAAAAGAGTTTTGAAGATCCTCCAGATCAGATCCAGATCTGATTTTTGGAGGTGTGATAGAGAAGAAGAGGATCTCCAGATCCAACCCGAGTGGATACCGGTAGAGGCCAGGCGCTTGCGTGGCTAAGATCCAGAACCTTCCGCTGCAATCAGGATCATCTACAGGGTAATAGGATTACCCAAATCAGGTAAATTAAATTTGATTTAATTTATCTTATTTTATTTTATTTATTAAAATAATAAGAATCAGATCTGAAACATATCAAGATCTGATTGAGATCAAGAGAAAATTTTTGAAATATATCTCTTGATCTAATCAGATCTGGACGAACCTGGACCGGGAAATCAGGATTTCCCTTCAACTGGTATCAGAGCCATGGTTCTAAAATTGTTTAGATCTGATTTTAATTTTATTTTAATTAGAAAATAAAGTGATTTCAGATGTCACATGAGATGTGATCAGATCTGAAATCAGAAAAATTAAAATTAAATGATTTGGATCTAAGAACATGAAGATATGCATGACTAGTTCTAGAATAGAATAGTTCTATAGAATAGTTTTGCATGTCTTTGATTTAATCTGATTAAATCATATTTTAGATCTTCTTATTTACTATTTTCTGATATTATAAGTGTTATAATAACATCTGATAAACAGCAAATAAAAATTATTTAATTTTAAATATCATATGAGATATGATTAGATGCATGTCTAGACTAGTTGTAGAATAGTTCTACATAATTGTCTAGATTAGAATTTATTTTGATTAGATCAATTTAAATCTAATTTTTTAGATTATTATGTGATAATTTAGATCTGAAAACATGCATGATTTGATACATGAGATGTATGCAAAATATGCCTTGATTAGATCTAAATTTGTATATGAGATATATGATATAGATCTATAACTGTTTTGTAGATTTACATGTTCCTGATTAAGGCGTTCCTCTTGGCCGTCCGGTCATAAGAACGAAGAAGGGTTTAAAGGCCCTCTCTTCCCATTCGATGGGGTGTTCTTATGACGTGTAGGGGTGCTGCGTGTTCGTCCTTAATCAGAAACCCAAAACTTACTTTCTGCAAAACCCTAGATCCTGAAACCCTAGGATTTATTGTGCATATTTTGTTTATGAACCCAACTTAATTAAGAATTAAGTTTATGGAATATTAATTAGGTCTAAAATTGAGAATTTCAGATCTAAGACATATTCATAATACTGGGTTCGGGCTTGGGTAGCTCAATTAGGTCTAAGCGGTTGATCAAACCGAATCAAGAGTTGGTTAGATGGGATCAACAATGCTTAAATTGACCAGCCTAATAGGATTAAGTCTGGGTCAAGATCGAGTCACGATCAAGCAAGACCTAATTAGGCTCAGAGGTTAGAGTCTGGATTGTAGGCTAACCCAATTGGTTCTGACTCAACAATTTGGTGTCTAAGGTAAGTTTGGCACAGACGACCGACTGGTTTTTAATTGGAAGCTACTCGACCTGAATGCGTTCTTGTGCGAGTTAACGGCATATTCCTTCCACCGGTCTCACTTACCTGGCCATATCTGTTGACACAGTTCTGATCTGAGGTGGTCAATAATCCGAGCTGACCCATGCCACTAGGTTAGTCATAATTGTTATGACTAAGCCAAGTCTAGTTTAATGAGACCTGAATCAATTCTCCCTAAGAAAAGATTAAGTCCGAGGTCTTCCACCATTGTAGACGTGCGGGCCCTTCCCGGGGTTGATTGTTCTCGGCTGGATACAGTGGCTCAGTTGCACCGGGAAGACGCAACCATGTCTATTAGGCATTGGATGCTATGGGCTGGAGGATGAGTTGGGCTCAATATTTCGGATACGGTGAGAGACCCAATTAGGAACCCAGTCTATGCAAATGGTGGGTCTGACTTAACTAAGGAGTGGATCAATATTCCGGATACGGTGAGATTCATGAATTAGAGACCAAGTTTGGGTGCACCATGATTAGAGAATCATTGAACAAGAGTTGTTCACTCATTGGCTAACCCATCACCAATAACTGTTAGGTGAGGTGATGAGTCAGTTGGTGAGACCGCACCACCCACTAGAAATCATCAATCGCGGAGATTTTCGCATCTCTACAGAGGGAGTGTAGGGATCCGAGAAAATAGTGGGAGCTAATTTGTTTAAAAATAAAATCCCTAAACAAATTGGTCAAGTCAAAATTACAGTATCTAACTAGAATCTTTGACTCTCTACAGGAAAATGTCTGCGTCCAACCCACTGGCACGTATCCTAGACACACATAGACTGACTGGACCCAATTATAAAGATTGGCTCAGGAACTACAAAATTATTTTGGGTTCAGAGAAGTTAACACATGTTTTGGACCAGGACCCTCCCACCTTACCAGCTCGTCCATCCACTGAACAGAGAGCGTCTCTGGAAAAATGGATTGACGAAGACAATAAGGCCAGATACTACATGTTGGGCTCGATGTCTGATGAGCTCCAGCGCCAACATGAAGATATCGGGACTGCTCGCCAAATGTTGGCTCACCTGCAGGAGATGTTTGGTGAACAGAGTCGCGCAGCCAAATATCAAGTCACGAAATGACTTTTTAAGGCTAAGATGCGTGATGGGCAGTCAGTCCAAGATCACTGTCTGACAATGATCAAGGACATGGAAGAGCTTGAGAAGCTCGGTGTGAAGTTGGACTTGGATCTGCAGAACGATATTATTCTGCAATCCTTGACTGATGCATATGGGCAATTCATCATGAATTACCACATGCATAAACTTCAAAATTCCTTGGCCGAGTTGATGAATATGCTGGTTACCGCTGAGCTTTCTATGAAAGGTTCTAAAGGCTCAGTTCTTGCTATGGAACGGACTTCTTCCAAAAGAAAGTCTTATGGAAAGAAAAAGAAGTCTGTGAAAAAGCAAAAGGTGGAAGGATCAAAGAAGAAGAAGGCAGAACCGCAAAGAAGAAGGTCGATGGAACAAAGGAAAAGTGTTATTTTCCATTGCAACAGCGACGGCCATTGGAAGCGGAGACTGCCCTACTTACCTGGCCACCCTGAATGAACAAGATGCTTAGGAATGTGTCCATTCTGGATGGTATGCTCTATTTTAACTATCGAGCAAAACGTGAATGCCAAACGACCTAGGGATAGTCCAAACGACAGATATCTATGGCACCTGAGATTAGGTCATATAGCAGAAGATAGGATTAACAAATTGGAGAAAAATGGGCTATTGAGTCCATTGACTTTTGAGTCATATCCAACTTGTGAATCTTGTCTTCAAGGCAAAATGACTAAACTCCCTTTTGTTGGACATGGGGAGAGGGCCACAGATCTCCTTGCCCTAGTACATACTGATGTGTGCGGCCCATTTGATGTGCCGGCTAGAGGCAATTTTGTCTACTTCATTACCTTTACCGATGATCTGTCTAGGTATGGGTATGTGTATCTTATGAGACACAAGTCTGAAGCTTTTGAAAAGTTCAAAGAATTCAGACATGAAGTAGAAAAACAAACTGGAAAAACCCATTAAGGTTCTTCGATCAGATCGAGGAGGTGAATACCTTAGCCGGGAATTCCTAGACTATCTTAAGGAAAATGGCATAGTCTCTCAATGGACTCCACCAGGAACACCTCAACTCAACGGGGTTTCAGAACGGAGAAATCGGACTCTATTGGATATGGTTCGATCCATGATGAGCTTCACAGACCTCCCTGATTTTCTTTGGGGACATTCATTATTAACTTCAATCTATTCTACTGAATAGGGTTCCCTCTAAAACCGTTCCTACCACACCGTATGAGATATGGCACGGTAAGAAACCAAGTCTGAGTCATCTCAGAATTTGGGGTTGTCCGGCTCATGTCAAAAGACAACAAGCGGACAAGTTAGAGTTTAGGTCCTTTAGAGCTCGATTCATAGGATATCCTAAAGAGTCATTAGGATACTATTTCTACATTCCAGAAGACCACAATGTGATTGTGAGTCGACATGCCATATTTCTTGAAAAATAGTTTATTCAAGATAGCGGCATTGGAAAGCAGATTAAGCTTGATGAGAAAGTCTCACAAGCAGAACGAGCTAAGGACCAAGTGGAACCAAATCAGGTTGAGCCAATAAGAACACTACCTCCTCCACCTCGTAGATCGGAAAGAGTTTCCCGTCCCCCTGAAAGATACTTAGGTATTATTTCAGAGGATGTAGAGGAAATGTTCCTCATAGGTAATGGTGCTCATGGTGATGATCCCAAAACCTACAACGAGGCGATATCAGATATCGACTCCGAGAAATGGCTTGAGGCAATGAAGTCAGAAGATTGACTCGATGCACTCAAACCAAGTCTGGACCTTGGTAGATCCACCAGAAGGTATAGTACCTATTGGGTGTAAATGGATCTTCAAGAGAAAGATTGGTGCAGATGGGAATGTGGAGACATTCAAGGCTAGACTGGTGGCAAAAGGTTATAGTCAACGCGAAGGCATTGACTATCAGGATACCTTTTCCCCGGTAGCTATGCTAAAATCCATCCGCACATTGCTTGCCGTTGCAGCCTATTTCGATTATGAAATATGGCAAATGGACGTGAAAACGGCATTCCTAAATGGATATCTTGAGGAAGATATCTATATGGAACAGCCGCTAGGTTTCACATCCAGTGATACTGATCACAAGGTTTGCAAGCTGCAAAGGTCCATATATGGACTTAAGCAAGCATCTCGGAGCTGGAACACTCGTTTCAATGATGTGATCAAAAAGTTTGGTTTCATCAAAAATGAAGAGGAACCATGTGTTTTCAAAAGGGTCAGTGGGAGCGCTGTTGTCTTCCTCGTATTGTACGTGGATGACATCCTCCTTATTGGGAATGATATTCCCATGTTGACATCAGTCAAGATGTGGTTGTCCAAGGAATTCTCCATGAAAGACCTAGGTGAAGCATCCTTTATTCTAGGAATTAAGGTCTATAGGGATAGACCGAATAGGATGCTAGGACTTTCACAGAAGATGTACATAGAGGAAGTACTAAAGAGGTTTAGTATGGAAAACTCTAAGAGGGGATTAATACCCTTCAGACATGGTATTCATCTTTCCAAGAAGATGTGCCCCAGCACACCTGAGGAAATAGAACGCATGAGCAAGATCCCTTATGCTTCTGCAATAGGGAGCCTCATGTATGCCATGCTATGTACACGACCTGATATAGCCCATGCTGTGAGTGTCACAAGCAGATATCAGTCAAATCCAGGTGAAGAACACTGGACTTCTGTGAAATGTATCCTTAAGTACTTGAGAAGAACTAAGGATATGATGTTGGTCTTTGGTAATGGAGAACTCCAAGTTCAGGGATACACAGACTCGGACTTCATGTCCGATATAGATGATCGAAAGTCGACATCTGGCAGACTGTTTGTGCTGGAAGAGTTCCAAGCAAACGGTGATACCATCTCATCCGCGATTACCTTGAGAAAGGTTACGTTGAGGTCAAGAGAGTCAACTCCACAGATAATGTGGCAGACCCACTTACAAAGCCGTTGGGCCAGCAGAAGATCGAAGCCCACCTTGAGAAGATGGGACTTAGACTTGTAGCCAATTGGCTTTAGGACAAGTGGGAGATTGTTAGATATATGTGCCCTAGAAGCCAGAATTGGCTGACACTTGTAATACACTTCTAGGGGCAAAATTATAATTTTGACTATAATTAATAAAATGGGTTATTTTCTATCACATATGTGTATTTAGTGTCTGTGATACATCCTTTGAGTTAATGGTAATGATAATTCATATTTTCAAGAGTTGAAAATTTAAGACATGAATAATCATTATTAACTCATAAACATGCTCCCGACCATAGGATCATCACGAGGATGGTGATTGATCCGGAAGGTTGGTGTACAATCGCTTCTCTTTAGTAGATGAGTCTTGAGTCTACGGTGTGGAGACACCGGAGCGAGAGTACAGGTACTCGTTAGAGAACGAGGGCACTGAGCGTGACCACCTCGAGTAGTCATTAGGGAAGTCTACCTTCTCGTCAATGACTGACTCGATGCTGCAGTAGTGTGTCTGGTTCTTTGACCTGAGATGCATCGGCAGTTCACCTTGAGGGTGTTATAGTTTGACTACACCATTACTCGGTCTCCTAGCCATATGGAACCCTGAGGTGTATGTTGGCTATAGCATGTTCATTGTAGGAACTGGATTGCATCAAGATGGAATCTATCTACCTCGGTGGTAGAGGAGTAGCCCTATGATGATCATGAGAATCAAGTCCAGAAAGCCCATGGCCATGGCAGAGTGAAATAATAGAAAGAGTTTCTATTTAGATTTTCACATTGGACTCGAATCGAATGATTACATCATATGACAGAGACTAGGGTTTGACGAGTTCACCTTAACCCTAATCTGATCGGGGCTCAAGATAGAAGAACTTAATCACACAGGTAGCTGCACCAAGAGGTTCGCATTCAGCTCTGATGGGTTGCCACCATATACTGCTAGGTGTCACTGGTGGATTTTGGGAGCAATTAGAATGATTTAGATGATCGATCATTCTAGCTGTTCGAATCAGAAGAGTTCTGATCCATCGAAAGGAGTTTCGATGATGTCGATGATAGAGATCATGACATATCCCATTACCATACAGAACTGAACCTAACTGGGTCACACAAACAAGGGTTTGAATCTGGTGATCATCAATTGAACTGATCTAGTTCAATTGATCTGAATGAGATTCAATTAGGTTCAAGGAAATCGTGCTAGCACTCGATTGAACCTAACGTTCTTCTTTTACTATCATAAATAAGTTGTCCTGACTGAGCCAAAGGAGTTTGTGCTCAATCAGAGGCCTTCATATGGTCTGACTGGAGGTTGTCCAAGTCAGAAATAGGTTGTCTTATTTGTAAGACATTACCTGCCATTTTTGGTCACCTGCCATTTCTTGTTCTTTGACTTTGGTCAAAAGTCTACCTTTGACTGGTCAAACGTTGACCATTGACCCTTTGACTTTTGACCACATGTCATGCACCTATTGGAGAGCTGGTGGGGGCCTGTCCCCCTGCCAGAACCTGGCAAGGAGAAGGGCGCACGCCAAGGGTGGCGTGAGCCCAAGTAGGAGGCGCCTAGGAGTCCTTGTTGGACAAGGACTCCATCTCCCTTTTGGATTCCAATTCAGAGTTCTACTAAGAATCCAAGTTTGACTGGTCTTAGGCGCCCTCTAAGGAGGAATCCAGGGGTCTCTATTCCAACCAATCAGATTTAGATCTGATTTCACAAAGGGTTGTGATTGGTTGAGAGGAAGAGGAGTTGGATCACAAGAGGTCTATAAATAAGACCCTGCGCCCAACCCTAATTCCTAAGTGAATGAGATTTCCCACGCCCCAAGGCTGCCTCTCCCCTCCTTCTCCATGCCATAGTCTCTTCTCCCCTTGCTCTCCACGTCCAAAAGTGTTTTGGATTTAGTTGGTGCGATTCAGATCAAGGAAAGGCGATCAAAAGCAAGAAGGCTGCGCTGCTGCAAAAGGACGACTGCAAATCTTCAAAAGAGTTTTGAAGATCCTCCAGATCAGATCCAGATCTAATTTTTGGAGGTGTGATAGAGAAGAAGAGGTTCTCCAGATCCAACCCGAGTGGATACCGATAGAGGCCAGGCGCTTGCGTGGCTAAGATCCAGAACCTTCCGCTGCAATCAGGATCATCTACAGGGTAATAGGATTACCCAAATCAGGTAAATTGAATTTGATTTAATTTATCTTGTTTTATTTTATTTATTAAAATAATAAGAATCAGATCTGAAACATATCAAGATCTGATTAAGGTCAAGAGAAAATTTTTGAAATATATCTCTTGATCTAATCAGATCTGGACGAACCTGGACCGGGAAATCAGGATTTCCCTTCATTATGTAGAAAAGCAAATTAGAAAACCCATTAAAATTCTTTGATTAGATCGAAGAGGTGAATACTTTAGTCGGGAATTCTTGGACTATCTCAAGGAAAGTGGCGTAGTCTCTCAATGGGCTCCACTTGGAACACCTCAACTCAACGAGATTTTAGAATGGAGGAACTGGACCCTATTAGATATGGTCCGATTCATGATAAGCTTCATAGACCTTCCTGATTTTCTTGGAGAATACTGTTTGTTAACTGCTATATACTTACTGAATAGGGTTTCCTCTAAAACCATTCCTACCACACCGTATGAGATATGGCATGGTAAGAAATCAAGTCTGAGTCATCTCAAAATTTGGGGTTGCTCGGCTCATGTCAAAAGACAACAAGTGGACAAGTCAGACTTTAGGTCCTTCAGAGCTCGATTTATAAGATATCCTAAAGAGTCATTAGGTTATTAATTGTACATTCCAAAAGATCACAATGTGATTGTGAGTTGACATGCCATTTTTCTTGAAAAATAGTTTATTCAAGATGGCGGATTGGAAAATAGATCAAGCTCAAAGAGAAAGTCTCACAAGAGCAATGAGCTAAGGACCAAATGGAACTAAATCAGGTTGAGCCAATCCACTCACTACCTCCTTCACCTCGTAGATTGGAAAGGATTTTCCATTATCTTAAGAGGTACTTAGATACTATTTCAGAGGATGCAGAGAAAATGTTCCTTGTAGGAAATGGGATTCATGGTAATGATCCCAAAATATATAATAAGGCGATATCAGATATTGGCTCTGAGAAATGGTTAGAGATAATGAAATCAGAAATTGACTCGATGCACTCAAACCAAGTCTGAACTCTGATAGATCCATCAGAAGGTACAGTATCTATTGGATGTAAATGGATCTACAACAGATAGATTGGTGTAGATGGGAATGTGGAGATATTCAAGGCTAGACTAGTGGCAAAAGGTTATAGTCAATGCGAAAGCATTGACTATCAGGATACCTTTTCGCCAGTAGCTATGCTAAAATTTATTCGCACATTGCTTGCTATTGCAGCCTTTTTGGATTATGAATTATGGCAAATGGATGTGAAAATGACATTCTTAAATGGATATTTTAAGGAAGATATCTATACGGAACACCTGCTAGGTTACACATTCGGTGATGATGATCACAAGGTATGCAAACTGCAAAGGTCCGTACATGGACTTAAGTAAGCATCTCGAAGCTGGAACACTCATTTTAACGATGTGATCAAACTATTTGGTTTCATCAAAAATGAGGAGGAGCCATGTGTCTTCAAAAATGTCAGTGGGAGTGCTGTTGTCTTCCTCGTATTGTATGTAGATGACATCCTCCTTATTGGGAATGATATTCCCATGTTGACCATAGTTAAAATGTGGTTATCTAAAGAATTCTCCATGAAAGACCTAGGAGAAGCATCCTTTATTCTGAAAATTAAGGTCTATAGAGATAGACCGAATAGGATGCTAGAACATTCATAGAAAATGTACATAGAGGAAGTGCTAAAGAGGTTTAGCATAGAAAACTCTAAGAGGGGTTTAGTACCCTTCAGGCATGGCATTCATCTTTCCTAGAAGATGTGCCCTAGCACCCCCGAGGAAGTAGAATGCATGAGCAAGATCCCTTATGCTTCAGCAATAGGGAGCCTCATGTATGCCATGTTATGTACATGACCTGATATAGCCCATGCTGTGAGCATCATGAGTAGATATCAGTCGAATCCAGGTGAAGAACACTGGACTTCTGTGAAATGTATCCTTAAGTACTTGAGAAGAACTAAGGATATGTTGTTGGTCTTCGGTAATAGAGAACTCGAAATCCAAGGGTACACAGACTTAAACTTTATGTCCGATGTAGATGATTGAAAGTCGACATCTAGAAGTATGTTTGTGTGCAATGGTGGAGTTGTCAATTGAAAAAGTTCCAAGCAGATAGTAATAGCAGATTCCACCATGGAAGCAGAATACATCGCTGCATTAGAAGCTGCAATGGAGGCTTTTTGGTAGAAAAAGTTTATCGCAGAGATCGGAGTAATGCCATCAGATGCCATTCCTCTGTATTACAACAATAATGGCACCATAGCCCTTGCTAAGGAGTTGAGGTCTCATCAAAAATCCAAGCACATCGATCGACGATACCACCTCATCCGCGATTACCTCGAGAAGGGTTACGTTGAGGTCAAGAGAGTCGACTCTGCAGATAATACGGTGGATCCATTTACAAAGCCGTTGGGCCAGCAAAAGATTGAAGCCCACCTTGAGAAGATGGAACTTAGATTTGTAGCCAATTGATTTTAGGTCAAGTGGGAGTTTGTTAGATATGTGTGCCCTAGAAGCTAGAATTGGCTGACACTTGCAATACACTTCTAGGAGCAAAATTATAATTTTGATTATAAATAATAAAATGGGTTATTTTCTATCACATATGTGTATTTAGTGTCTATGATACATCCCTTGAGTTATTGGCAATGATAATTCTTATTTTCAAGGGTTAAAAATTTAAAACAAGAATTTTCATTATTAACTCATAAAATGCTCCTGACCGTAGGATCATCATGAGGATGATGATTGATCCGGAAGGCTAGTGTACAATTGCTTCTTCATAGTAGATGAGTCTTATGTCTACAGTGTAGAGACATCAAAGTGAGAGTATAGGTACTCGTTAGAGAACGAGGGCACTGAGCATGACCATCTTGAGTAGTCATAAGAAAGTCTACCTTCTCATCGATGACTGACTTGAAGCTGCAGTGGTGTCTCTGATTCTTTGAACTGAGATGCATCGACAGTTCACCTTGAAGGTGTTATAGTTTGACGACACCATGACTCGGTCTCCTAGCCATTCAAAATTCTGAGGTGTATGTTGGCTATAGCATGTTTATTGTAGGAATTGGATTGCACCAAGATGGAATCTATCTACCTAGGTAGATGAGGAGCAGCCCTATGATGATCATGAGAATCAAGTCCATAAGCCCATGGCCATGGCAGAGAATGAAATAATAGAAAGAGTTTCTATTAAGATTTTCACATCGGACTTGAATCAAATGATTAAATCATATGATAGAAATTAGGGTTTGATGAGTTCACCTTAAACCTAATCTGATCGGGGCTCAAGATAGAAGAACATAATCACATAAGTAGTTGTACTGAGAGGTTCTTTTTTATTTTTGATGGATTGCCACCATATACTGCTAGCTGTCACTGGTGGATTTTGGGAGCAATTAGAATGATTTAGATGATCGATCATTCCAGTTGTCTGAATCAGAAGAGTTCTGATTATCGAAAGTAGTTTCGATGATGTTGATGATGGAGATCACAACATATCCCATTATCATATAGAATTGAACCTAACTGGGTCACACAAATAAGGGTTTGGATCTGGATATCATCAATTGGACTAACCCTGTTCAATTGATTTGAATTAGATTTAATTAGGTTCAAGAAAATCGTGCTAGCACACGATTGAGCCTAACATTCTTTTTTTATTATCATTTGAAGTTATCTCGACTGAGCCAAATGTATTTGTGCTCACTCAGGTACCTTTACCTAGTCTAACTGGAGCTTGTCTAGGTCAGAAAAGGGTTGTCTTAATTTATGAGATAAATTTGAGACAACACCTACCATTTTCTCTCACCTGCTAATTCTTGTCCTTTGACATTAGTCAAATGTTGACCTTTGAACCTTGGATATCTGCCCATGTGTCATGCACTTATTGAAGATTAGATGGGGCTTGTCCTCTCACTAGAATTTGGAAAGAAGGGGGCACATGGCTAGGATGGCGTGCACCCATGGTTAGGGATGCCTAGAGTCCCATACGGATAGGACTCTAGGTTGCTTTTTGGATTCAAACTAGGTGACCCTTACCTATAGACTTTGACTAGTCTAAGGCGCCATCTAAGGATGAATCTATGGGGCTCTCATCTGATTGGATTAGGTGATGTCATCCCATCAATCAGATTTAGATCTGATTGCACGAAGCAACACGATTGGCCGAGATGATGTAGCACTGCATGACGCAGCAGGATCTATAAATAAACCCTATCTACGCCCAACCTGAAGAGAGCATTTTTCTAGCCATGCCCCAAGGCTGCCCCTCTCCCTCCTCCATGCCATCTTCTAATCTTCTCTCTCCTCTCCATGCCTAAGGATAGTTGGGCATGAGTTTGGTGTGATTCTGGCAATCAAAATGCAACGAGAAAGCAAGAAGGCAGCCCAACTACAAGAGATAGCAGCACATCTTGAAAAGGAGTTTAGAAGATCCTCCAAATCAGGTTTAGATCTAATTTTTGGAGAAAAGAAAGAGAAAAGAAGATCTCTAGATCTAGCTTAAGTGAATACTGATAGAGGCCAGGCACTTGCATGGCTAGATCTAGAACCTCAGGCAATCAGCAGGATCATCAACGGATAATCAGATTACCCAACATCAAGGTAACATTAATTTAAATTTAATTTAATTTAATTTTTTTATTTATTAAATCATAAAATTAGATCTAAAAAATATTAGATCTAATTTGAATCTAAGAGAAAATTTTTGAAATATGCCTTTTGATCAAATCAGAATTAAACAAACCTGACCCGAGAAAATCTGATTTTTTCCTTCAACCGGTATCAGAGCCGGGTTGTATAAAATTTATTTAGATCTGATTTAATCTAATAAATTAGTGATTTCAAATATCACATGATATATGATTATATTTAAAATTAAAAAATTAAAAAATTTAAATTAATTAATCTAAATCTAAAATATATGAGATACATAACTAGACTAGGAATAGAATTATTTTATGTTTAGTCTAGTATAATCATAATTTTTATTTAATTAAATATAATTTTAAGATTAATTTATTTATTATTTTTTGATCTAGTAAATATTATAATCAGATCTAAAAATAAAAAATAAATTAAATTTAATTTATTCATATAACATATGATAGTTGCATGTTTAGACTAGTTGTAGAATAGTTCTACAAAAGGGTCTAGATTAAATTTATTTTGATGTGATCAAATTATAATTTAATTTTTTAGATGATTATGAGATAATTTAGATCTAAAAAATATGCATGATATGATGTATGCAAAATATATTTTAATTATATCAATTTTTATATGATATATATGCTTAGATCTAATTAGTTTTGTAGATTAGTTGTATTTCTGATTAAGGCATTCCCCTTGGCCGTCAGGTCATAAGACCAAAGTAGGATTTAAAGATCCTCTCCTCCTATTCGATGGGATGTTCTTATGATGTGTAGGGCTGCTCCATATTCATTCTTAATCAAAAATTGAAAACTTTTTTTCTGCAAAATCCAAGATCCTGAAATCCTAGGATCTTATTTACATGTTTTGTTTATGAACTCTAAACTTAATTAAGAATTAAGGTTATAAAATATTAATTAGGTCTAAAATTAAGAATTTTAGATCTATGACATATTCATAATATTGGGTTCGAGCTTGGGTAGCTCAATTAGGTCTAGTGGTTGATCAAACTGAATCAAGAGTTGGTTAGATGGGATCAATACTGCTAAGATTGACCGGCCTAATAGGATTAAGTCTGGGTCATGGTCGATTCACATAAGTGATCGATCAAGCTAAGACCTAATTAGGCTCAGTGGTTAGAGTCTGGATTATAGGCTAACCCAATTGGTTCTGGCTCAACAATTTGGTGTCTAAGGTAAGTTTGGCAGATACGACCGACTAGTTTTTAATTGGGAGCTACTCGACTCGAATGCACTCTTATCGAGTTAATGGCATATCCCTTCCACCGGTCTCACTTACTTGGCCATGTTTGTTGACTCAGTTCTGATCTGAGGTGGTCAATAATCCGTGCTAACCCATGCCACTAGGTTAGTCATAATGGTTATGACTATATCAAGTCCAGCTTAATGAGACCTAAATTAAATCTCCCTAAGAAAAGATTAAGTCTGAGGTCTTCCACCATTGTAGATGTGCGGGCCCTTCTCGGGGTTGATTGTTCTCGGCTGGATACAGTGGCTCAGTTGCACCGAGAAAGATGCAACCATGTCTATTAGGCATTGGATGCTATGGGCTGGAGGATGAGATTGGGCTCAATATTTCGGATACGGTGAGAGACTCAATTAGGAAATTCCCAGTCTATGCAAATGGTGGGTCTGACTTAACTAAGGAGTGGATCAATATTTCGGATACGGTGAGATTCATGAATTAGAGACCAAGTTTGGGTGCACCATGATTAGAGAATCATTGAACAAGAGTTGTTCACTCATTGGCTAACCCATCACCAATAACTGTTAGGTGAGGTGATGAGTCAGTTGGTGAGACCTGCACCACCCACTAGAAATCTATAATCGTGGAAGATTTTTGCATCTCTACAGAGGGAGTGTAGGGATCCAAGAAAATAGTGGAGAGCTAATTTGTTTAAAAATAAAATCCCTAAATAAATTGGTCAAGTCATAATTACAATATCTAACTAGAATCTTTGACTCTCTATAGGAAAATGTCTGTATCCAACCCATTAGCACGTATCCTGGACACACATAGACTGACCGGACCTAATTATAAAGATTGGCTCAGGAAACTACAAAATTATTTTGGATTTTGAGAAGTTAACCCATGTATTGGACCAGGATCCTCCCACCTTACCAGCTCGTCCATCCACTGAACAGAGAGCATCTCTGGAAAAATGGATAGACGAAGATAATAAGGCCAGATATTACATGTTGGGCTCGATGTCTGATGAGCTCCAGCGCCAACATGAAGATATCGGGACTGCTCGCCAAATGTTGGCTCACCTACAGGAGATGTTTGGTGAACAGAGTCGCGCAGCCAAGTATCAAGTCACGAAATGACTTTTTAAGGCTAAGATGCGCGATGGGCAGTCAGTCCAAGATCACTGTCTGATGATGATCAAGGACTTGGAAGAGCTTGAGAAGCTCGGTGTGAAGTTAGACTTGGATCTGCAGAATGATATTATTCTGCAATCCTTGACTGATGCATATGGGCAATTCATCATGAATTACCACATGCATAAACTTCAAAATTCCTTGGCCGAATTAATGAATATGCTGGTTACCGCTGAGCTTTCTATGAAAGGTTCTAAAGGCTCAGTTCTTGCTATGGAATGGACTTCTTCCAAAAGAAAGTCTTATGGAAAGAAAAAGAAGTCTGTGAAAAAGCAGAAGGTGGAAGGAGGAAAGAAGAAGAAGGCAGAACCGAAGAAGAAGGCCGATGTCAAAGGAAAGTGTTTCCATTGCAACAGCGACGGCCATTGGAAGCGGAACTGCCCTACTTACCTGGCCACCCTGAAGAACAAGAAGGAAGGTCCTTCTGGAGGTATGCTCGTTATTGAGTCTAACCTTACGGTTTCTTCTGCATCCAGTTGGGTGCTTGACTCTGGTTCTAGTGCTCATCTGTGCACTTCCATGCAGGGTCTTGAGGATAGCAGGAGGCTGAGGGATGGAGACATGATCCTACGCATCGGTAATGGAGCAAGAGTTGCTGCAGTAGCCGTGGGAACATACCCTCTTCGATTACCATCTGGTTTAGACTTAGTTTTGAAAGACTGTTATTATGTGCCTGCAGCTAGCAGGAATTTGATTTCTGTTTCATGCTTAGCACTAGAAGGCTATGTGATTACCTTCTTTAAGGACCATTGTAACATTCTTTATGAAAGAAATAAAATTGCAAATGGTTTTCCTTATTAATGGTCTTTATCAGCTACATATTGATGTACCTATTTTCTAACTATCGAGCAAAACGTGAATGCCAAAAATGACCTAGGGATAGTCCAAACGATAGATATCTATGGCACCTGAGATTAGGTCATATAGCAGAAGATAGGATCAACAAATTGGAGAAAAATGGGCTATTGAGTCCATTGACTTTCGAGTCATATCCAACTTGTGAATCTTGTCTTCAAGGCAAAATGACTAAACTCCCTTTTGTTGGACATGGGGAAAGGGCCACAGATCTCCTTGCCCTAGTACATACTGATGTGTGCGGCCCATTTGATGTGCCGGCTAGAGGCAATTTTGTCTACTTCATTACCTTTACCGATGATCTATCTAGGTATGGGTATGTGTATCTTATGAGACACAAGTCTGAAGCTTTTGAAAAGTTCAAAGAATTCAGACATGAAGTAGAAAAACAAACTGAAAAATCCATTAAGGTTCTTCGATCAGATCGAGGAGGTGAATACCTTAGCCGAAGAATTCCTAGACTATCTCAAGAAAAATGGCATAGTCTCTCAATGGACTCCACCAGGAACACTCAACTCAACGGGGTTTCAGAATGGAGAAATCGGACTCCTATTGGATATGGTTCGATCCATGATGAGCTTCACAGACCTTCCTGATTTTCTTTGGGGACACTCATTGTTAACTTCAATTTATTACTGAATAGGGTTTCCTCTAAAACCGTTCCTACCACACCGTATGAGATATGGCATGGTAAGAAACCAAGTCTGAGTCATCTCAGAATTTGGGGTTGTCCGGCTCATGTCAAAAGACAACAAGCGGACAAGTTAGAGTTTAGGTCCTTCAGAGCTCGATTCATAGGATATCCTAAAGAGTCATTAGGATACTATTTCTACATTCCAGAAGACCACAATGTGATTGTGAGTCGACATGCCATCTTTCTTGAAAAATAGTTTATTCAAGATAGCGGCATTGGAAAGCAGATCAAGCTTGATGAGAAAGTCTCACAAGTAGCAACGAGCTAAGGACCAATTGGAACCAAATCAGGTTGAGCCAATAAGAAACACTACCTCCTCCACCTCGTAGATCGGAAAAGAGTTTTCCATCCCTCCTGAAGAGATACTTAGGTATTATTTCAGAGGAAGTAGAGAAAATGTTTCTCATAGGTAATGGTGCTCATGGTGATGATCCCAAAACCTACAACGAGGCGATATCAGATATCGACTCTGAGAAATGGCTAGAGGCAATGCAGTCAGAAATTGACTCGATGCACTCAAACCAAGTCTGGACCTTGGTAGATCCACCAGAAGGTATAGTACCTATTGGGTGTAAATGGATCTTCAAGAGAAAGATTGGTGCAGATAAAAATGTGGAGACATTCAAGGCTAGACTAGTGGCAAAAGGTTATAGTCAATGCGAAGGCATTGACTATCAGGATACCTTTTCGCCAGTGGCTATGCTAAAATCCATCCGCACATTGCTTGCCTGTTGCAGCCTATTTCGATTATGAAATATGGCAAATGGACGTGAAAATGGCATTCTTAAATGGATATCTTGAGGAAGATATCTATATGGAACAGCCGCTAGGTTTCACATCCAGTGATACTGATCACAAGGTTTGCAAGCTGCAAAGGTCCATATATGGACTTAAGCAAGCATCTCGGAGCTGGAACACTCATTTCAATGATGTGATCAAAATATTTGGTTTCATCAAAAATGAAGAGGAACCATGTGTCTTCAAAAAGGTCAGTGGGAGCGCTGTTGTCTTCCTCGTATTGTACGTGGATGACATCCTCCTTATTGGGAATGATATTTTCCCATGTTGACCATCAGTCAAAATATGGTTGTCCTAAAGAATTCTCCATGAAAGACCTAGGTGAAGCATCCTTTATTCTAGGAATTAAGGTCTATAGGAGATAGACCGAATAGGATGCTAGGACTTTCACAGAAGATGTACATAGAGGAAGTACTAAAGAGGTTTAGTATGGAAAACTCTAAGAGGGGATTAATACCCTTCAGACATGGTATTCATCTTTCCAAGAAGATGTGCCCTAGCACACCTGAGGAAATAGAACGCATGAGCAAGATCCCTTATGCTTCTGCAATAGGGAGCCTCATGTATGCCATGCTATGTACACGACCTGATATAGCCCATGCTGTGAGTGTCACAAGCAGATATCAGTCAAATCCAGGTGAAGAACACTGGACTTCTGTGAAATGTATCCTTAAGTACTTAGAGAAGAACTAAGGATATGATGTTGGTCTTTGGTAATGGAGAACTCCAAGTCCAGGGATACACAGACTCGGATTTCATGTCCGATATAGATGATCGAAAGTCGACATCTGGAAGTCTGTTTGTGTGCAATGGTGGAGCTGTCAGCTGGAAGAGTTTCAAGCAAACGGTGATAGCAGATTCCACCATGGAAGCAGAATATATCGCTGCATCAGAAGCTGCAAAGGAAGCATTCTGGTACAAGAAGTTTGCCACAGAAATTGGAGTAATGCCATCAGATGCCATTCCTCTATACTGCGACAACAATGGTGCCATAGCCCTTGCTAAGGAGCCGAGGTCTCACCAAAAATCCAAGCACATTGAGCGGCGATACCACCTCATCCGCGATTACCTCGAGAAGGGTTACGTCGAGGTCAAGAGAGTCGACTCCATAGATAATGTGGACCCACTTACAAAGCCGTTGGGCCAGCAGAAGATCGAAAGCCCACCTTGAGAAGATGGGACTTAGACTTGTAGCCAATTGGCTTTAGGTCAAGTGGAAAGATTGTTAGATATGTGTGCCCTAGAAGCCAGAATTGGCTGACACTTGTAATACACTTCTAAGGGCAAAATTATAATTTTGACTATAAATAATAAAATGGATTATTTTCTATCACATATGTGTATTTAGTGTCTGTGATACATCCCTTGAGTTAATGGTAATGATAATTCATATTTTCAAGAGTTGAAAATTTAAGACATGAATTTTCATTATTAACTCATAAAATGCTCCTGACCATAGGATCATCATGAGGATGGTGATTGATCCGGAAGGTTGGTGTACAATTACTTCTTCATAGTAGATGAGTCTTGAGTCTACGGTGTAGAGACACAGGAGCGAGAGTACAGGTACTCATTAGAGAATGAGGGCACTGAGCGTGACCACCTCGAGTAGTCATAAGGAAGTCTACCTTCTCGTCAATGACTGACTCGAAGCTGCAGTGGTGTGTCTGGTTCTTTGACCTGAGGTGCATCGGTAGTTCACCTTGAGGGTGTTATAGTTTGACTACACCATGACTCGATCTCCTAGCCATTTGGAACCCTGAGGTGTATGTTGGCTATAGCATGTTCATTGTAGGAATTGGATTGCACCAAGATGGAAATCTATCTACCTCGGTGGATGAGGAGCAGCCCTATGATGATCATGAGAATCAAGTCCATAAGCCCATGGCCATGGTAGAGAGTGAAATAATAGAAAGAGTTTCTATTAAGGTTTTCACATCGGACTTGAATCGAATGATTAAATCATATGATAGAAATTAGGGTTTGACGAGTTCACCTTAACCCTAATCTGATCGGGGCTCAAGATAGAAGAACTTAATCACATAAGTAGCTGCACCGAGAGGTTCTTTTTCAATTTTGATGGGTTGCCACCATATACTGCTAGGTGTCACTGGTGGATTTTGGGAGCAATTAGAATGATTTAGATGATCGATCAATTCAGTTGTCTGAATCAGAAGAGTTCTGATCCATCGAAAGGAGTTTCGATGATGTTGATGATGGAGATCATGACATATCCCATTACCATATAGAACTAAACCTAACTGGATCACACAAATAAAGGTTTGGATCTGGATATCATCAATTGGACTAACCCAGTTCAATTGATTTGAATTAGATTCAATTAGGTTCAAGAAAATCGTGTTAGCACACGATTGAGCCTAACATTCTCCTTCTATTATCATTTGAAGTTGTCTCGACTGAGCCAAATGTGTTTGTGCTCACTTCGGTACCTTTACCTGATTTGACTAGAGTTTGTCCAGATCAAAAAAGGGTTATCTTAATTTATGAAATAAATTTGAGACAACACCTATCATTTTCCATCACCTGCTAATTCTTGTCCTTTGACTTTGGTCAAATATTGACCTTTGACCCTTGGACATCTGCCCATGTGTCATGCACTTATTGGAGAGCATATAGAAGCTTGTCCCCTCACTGGAATTTGTAAAGGAGGGGGCACACACCTAGGATGGCGTGCGCCCATGGATAGGGATGCCTAGAGTTCCATACGGATGGGACTCCAGGTTGCTTCTTGGATTCAAACTAGGTGACCCTTACCTATAGACTTTGACCAGTCTAAGGTACCATCTAAGGATGAATCTGCGGGGCTCTCATCTGATTGGATCAGGTGATGTTATCCCACCAATCAGATTTAGATCTGATTGCATGAAACAATGTGACTGGCCGAAATGATGTAGCATTGCATGGCGCAGCAGGATCTATAAATAAACCCTATCTTCGCCCAATCTGAAGAGAGCTTTTTCGTAGCCATGCCCCAAGGCTACCCCTCTCCCACCTCCATGCCATCTTCTGATCCTCTCTCTCCTCTCCATGCCCAAGGGATGTTGGGCACGACTTTAGTGTGATTCAGGCAATCAAAAGGCAATGAGAAAGCAAGAAGGCAGCCCTGCTACAAGAGACAGCAACACATCTTCAAAAGGAGTTTTGAAGATCCTCCAAATTAGATTTAGATCTGATTTTTGAAGAAAAGAAAGAGAAGGAGAAGATCTCCAAATCTAGTCTGAGTGGATATCGATAGAGGCCAGGCACTTACATGGCTAGATCCAGAATCTTAGGCCATCAGCAGGATCATCAACGGGTAATCGGATTACCCAATATCAAGGTAACATTAATTTAGATTTAATTTAATTTAATTTTTTTATTTATCAGATCATAAAGTTAGATTTGAAAAATGTTAGATCTGATTTGGATCTAAGAGAAAATTTTTGAAATATGTCTCTCGATCCATTCAGATTTGAACAAACTTAATCCGAAAAAATCTGATTTTTACCTTCAAGTTCACGATGAACTACCTATACGAATCACTCAAGGATTGTAGGATCACATCAATCTGCAAATCCTTATCCATCAAGACATCAAGCTTCTCAAGCTCTTCTAGATCCTTGATCATTGCTAGAAAATGATCTTTGACCGACTACCCATCGCGCATCTACACCTTAAATAGTCTTCTCGAGACTTGATAATGCACTGCGCGACTCTGATCACCAAACAACTATTGTAGGTGCACCAATATTTGGCAAGCAATCGTAATGTTTTCATGTTGGCACTACAACTCATCTGAAATTGAGCCCAACATGTAGCACCTAGTTTTGTTATCATCGTTTGATCACTTTTTATAAGATGCTCTCTGATCCACAATCGAACGTGCTGGTAAAGTGGGGTTGGTCTTGGTCCAATATTTAGGTCAGCCATTACGAATCCAAAGTAATTTTGAAGTTCTTTAGCCAATTCTTATAAATTGGTCTAGTCAACTTGTGGGTATTTAGGATTCAGGATAGGAGTTTTGATGCAAACATTTTTTTGTAGAGAGTCAAAATTTCTAGTTAGACTTATAATTTGACTCAACTAATTTATTTAAAAATTTTATTTTTAAATAAATTAGGCTTCCACTATTTTTTTGGAATCCTACACTTCCTTGGTAGAGATGCAAAAATCTCTATGATTATTGAATTCTAGTGGGTAGTGCGGTCCTACCAACTGGCTCACCATCTCACCTAATAGTTATTGGTGATGGGTCAACCGGTAAGTAGATAACTCTTATCTAATGATTCTCCACCCAAACTTGATCTCTAATTTATGAAGCTCACCATGCTCAAAATATTGCTCCACTCCTTAGTTAAGTCAAACCCACCATTTGCATGAATTGGATTCTTGATTGGATTTCTTATCATATCTAGAATATTGAGCCCAATCCATCCTCCAACCCATAGTATCCAATGCCTAATAAATATGGTTGCATCTTTTCAGTGCAACTGAACCACTGTATCAAGCCGAGAACAATCAACCTCGGGAAGGGCCTGCACATCTATAATGGTGAAAGACCTAAGACTGAATATGTTTTAGGGAGATTTGATTTGGCCTCTTAGACTTAACTAGTCATAACATTTATGACTAACCTAGTGGCATGGATTAGCTCGAATCGTTGGCCACCTCAAACCAGAACTGAGCCGACCCAATCGGCCAAGTAAGTGAGATCAATAGGAGGAATATGCCATTAACTCACCATGAATGCATTCAGATCGAGTAGCTTCCAATTAAAGACTGCTAGTCATATCTGTCATACTTACCTTAGACACCGACTTATCTGATTAAAACTAATCGGGTTAGCCTACAATCCAGGCTTGAATCATGAAGCCAAATTAGATCTTAGCTTGATCGACCATATATGACTATGTGTCGACCTTGATGTAGACTTAATCCTATTAGGCTGGTCAAATCTAAGCACTCTTAATCCTACCTAATCAACTCTTGATTCGGTTTGATCAACCGCTAGACCTAATTGAGCTACCCACATCCGAACCAATGATTTATGAAGGTGTATTAGATCTAAAAATTCATAATTTTTAGATCCAATTAATTTCATAAACTTAATTTTTAATTAAGTCTAAGGATTCAATAACAAAATATGCATAAAAAATCCTAGGATTTCAGGATCTAGAATTTTACAGAAAAGTAAGTTTTTGATTTTGGATCAACGGTAAATGCATAGCACCCCTACATGCCATAAGAACATTCCATTGAATGGAAGGAGAGGGCCTCTAAATCCTTCTTACTCTTATGATTGGATGGCCAAGGAGAATGCCTTAATCAGAAATATAAACTACACTATAAAATTATTAGATCTAAAGCATATAACTATTACATGTTTTAAGATCTAATCTATACATGTTTTGCATACATCTCATGTATCAAATTTAATATTTAAATTTATTTTTAGATCTAATTGCATCTGATGTAATATCTAAAAATAAAATTTTAAATAATTTCATCATAAAAAATTTTAATCTAGACTACTCGTGGCTTAGATTTATGGAAATAGTCTAGACATGCATTGCATATATCATATATATGAATTTTTTAAATGCATCTCATGCTTTTAGATCTAATTATATTATATATAATATTTAAAATTTAACTAATCTAATTTTATAATCTTTAAAAATTTAAATAAATATTTTATAAAATTTTTGATCTAGACTATGAGATTAAACTAAAGATCAAGTCTAGACATATGCTGCCTGTATCAAATATATCAAAATTTTAAATTAGATCTTATATTTTAGATCTAATTTCTAACGTAACATTTGAAACTTAAATAATTTAATAAAAAAAATTAAATCAGATCTAACCTAAAATAAATTTGAAAACTATCATGATATGGAACAACAGATCTAGACTAAAACATGAATTGTTTATATCAAACATATATATTTAAAGCATGCAATTTTTGATTTCAGATCTGATTACATCCTATGTAACATCTGAAAATCAAATAATTAGATCATAAAAAAAAATATTTAGATCAACCTAAAGATAGATTTAGAAGAAGCAACTGGGCTCTGATACCAGTTGAAGAAAAAATTAGGTTTTTCTACCGCAAGATGCATCTGATTGGATCAAATTTATAGCAAAATAATTTTAAAATTTTTCTATGATTTGATCAAATCTAATAATTTTTAGATCTAGTTAGATTAATCTAAAATTAGAAGTAAGATAAAAATAAAAATAGTGATAACAATTATCACCTGATCGGGTAAACCATTTACCCGTTGTGATGATCTGATGATAGATTCGAGATTCTGATCGAGGTGTGCATGCACCCGGTCTCTACTGGTATCCACTTGAGTTAGATCTGAAAGTCTCCTCCTTCTAGATCTGATCTCTAAAGATCAGATCTGATGTTTTTCCATAGAGCCTTCAAATCATACTTTGAGGGATGCGCGTTCGTCTCACGAACACCATCATCTCTTGCTGATCTTCATGCCAATGGAACTTGATCTTTGCTTATAGATTCTGCCCAACACTTGGGCATGGAGAAGATGAAGAGGATTAAATGAGGGAGGTGAGGAGATGGAGATTTTGGCAGGGCTTCGTCGTAGAGAAATTTCTGTGCATAATAGCTTATGCAGGGCCCTTTAAATAGACCAAACCAAGAGTCCCTTCGCATATAACTTTGAACAGGTCAAAGCCAACATGCAGAAGGGCTCTTCCATGATCTCCATGCCCCACACCCTCTTTTTTTTAGATTTTTGTTGCACCAAAATAAGGAGAAATGGTGTGGAACAATTTGGGATAAGAGGAAGTTGGTGCACAACTCTTATCTCCCAAGAGTTTGAACTATTCAAACTTTTGACCCATTTAAATGTGATTTGAATGGGATGCCTCCATACATATCCATAAGAGCGCACACCATTTGGGGCATGGCCTTCTTTTCCTCATGTAAATCCCATATGGACATGTGCCCTCAGATAAATTCTAGGGGATGCATGCCATATCTCTTCTTTCCTGCAAAATTGGGTCAACCTTTGACCCTTGTCTTATTCTTATCTAATGGGATTTAAGACAAGCATTTTTCAAGTCCCATCCAATAAATTTATGTCAAGTTCTAATCAAGTTAGAATAAGCCTTGATTAGATCAGGACTCGGTCCAGTCAAATTTTATCTCATGATTTTAGGATAAGCCCCAATCTGCCAAAGACAACCCTTGTCTTGTTTCCATCATATGAGATTTAGGATAAGCCTTGATCAAGTTAGGACAACATCTAATCAAATCAAGACAAATTCCCATAGAGTTTCTAGATGAATCTTGTCCAAATAGTTCAAGAAATTAGCAGATCTTGTCTTTTTTCCATCCGATAGATTTGGACAAGCCTAGATCAGATTAGGACAAGATTTTTTTGATCTGAACACGTTTGAGTTAGACAAGGATAGAGCCATACAAGACTTTCAGATGAGCCAAATCTAATTTGGCTTGGTCGAGATGAACCAAAAAGATGATAGAAGGAGAATATTAGGTTCAATCATGTGCTAGCATGATTTTCTTGAACCTAATTGGATCTAATCCAAATCAATCAAACTGGGTTAGCTCAATTGATGACATCCAGACCCAAATCTTTATTTATGTAACCCAGTTAGATTAATTCTATATGGTAATGAGACATGTCATAATCTCTATCATCGATATCATCAAAACATCTTTTGATAGACCAAAACTCTTTCAATTCACCTAATTAGAGTTGTCGATCATTAAGATAATTCTAATTGATCTCAAAATTTACCAATGATACCTAGCAGTATATGGTGGCAATCCATCAGAATCAAAAAGCAAACCTCTCGGTGTAGCTACCTGTGTGATTGGGTTCTTCTATCATGAGCCCTGATGGGATTAGGGTTAAGGTGAACTTGTCAAACCAAACACCCATCATATGAATAAATCATTTGATTTGAGTCCGATGTGAAATACTAATAGAAAATTCTTTCAATTATTTCATACTACCATGGCCATGGGTTTTAGGACTTGATCTCATGATCATCATTGGAGCACTCCTCCTCTATCGAGATTGATAGATCCCATTTTGATGCGATCCAATTCCTACATTGAACATGCTATAGCCAACATGCACCTCAGGATTTTGAATGGCTAGGAGATCGAGTTATGGTATAGTCAAACTATAACATCCTCAAGGTAAACTATTGATGCTCCTCAGGTTAAAGAACCAAACACACGCTGCAGCATCGAGCTAGTCATCGATGAGAATATAGGCTCCCTTATGACTGCTCGAGGTGGTTACACTCAGTGCCCTTATTCTCAAAAAGTATCCATACTCTCACTCTAGTGTCTCCACACTATAGACTCAAGACTCATCTATTCTAAGAAAATGATCATACACCGATCTTTCGGATCGATCACCATCCTCGTGATGGTCCAACGATTGGAAGTAGTTTTTGAGTTAATTATGATAACTCATGCCCTAAATTCTCAACTCTTGAGAATATATGTTATCATACCTATTAACTCAATGGATATATCACAGACATCTTATACACAATGTGATAGAATAAATATCACTTTAATTTATTTTAAATCAAAATTATGAAAAAGCCCCTAGAAAGTATTTAACAAGTGTCGACCAATCTGGCTTCTAGGACATAAATCTAACACTTTCCTTTGAGGTGGCTCTGGCTGTGGAAGGGCTCTTGATCAATCTTTCATTCTCTCAGGTTGACATCGTAGAAACTGATCCAGTCGACTCTATCTGATCAGCTCCTCAATTTTATCTTGAAGTTGAATGCATTCCTTAGTGTACGGTTTGGTGATCAGAGCAGAAGCATGGATTTCAAAACAAGTTCTATGAAATCATAAAATCAAATCCTAACCCAAGGACCGCCATATTAGAATTTAAATTATATAACATACTATTGTAATATAAATTAGGGTATAGGAACTTACCTCTAATCGCTAAACCCTAACATGAGCCTGAATATTGGCAGTAGTCTGTCAAAGGTTCCACTAGGTGCTCACGTGTTCACCCTCCAATGATGATCCACATGGAAACTTGATCAAGTCACTAGCACCTTTGATTAATTTAATTAAAATTCTTATAATAATAATTTTAATTTATTTGGGTATAATTTTCTTTAGCCTTTGCTATCACCCTCTTGGCCTACCCTTCCTTACTTTCTATTCTCCTTATCTTCCTTTACTTTCTTCCTAAGCCCTTATCCTAAAGTAGACCTTTTCTTCTTTAGTAGGACTTTGTCATTACAAGAGAAGGAAGAGAGAAATTAGACAATTATGGAGAGGATGTTAGAAAGAAGAAGAGAATTTTGAATACCTTGGACTCTCGGAGTGCGCCCTTATTTAAAATTCACATAGGGGTGTCAATGAATTTCTCATGCCCATTCACTGGGCTTATCTCATGCCTACTCAGCATCTTATGAGGATTTATGGTGCTCCCAAGCCATGAGAGGCCATGGGAGGAGTCAGGGGGTTGGCTCCAAAGATTTTAGGGGCTTGGTTGGTGCTTCGGAGACTTGGGACATAAGGTAAAGCAAGAAATCAAAGTCGAAGAATGAAAACTTTAGAAAGAAGATTTTCTGTTGGTTAGTCAGCTCAGTCCAAAGCTGGGTCGGCTAAGTCTTAGATTATAGGTAAAATAGATTGCTGCACATTTAGGACTGCTGGCATGGCACAAGACTGGGCCGGCTCAGTTTCAAACTGAGCCGACCTAGTGGAACTTAGCTGGCTTAGTGCTGAGACTGAGTCGGCTCAGTGCGTAAGCAGAGTTACATGAGGGTCTCTTTTGGATTAGGATCTGGATTGATCCTAGGGGTCTTAAGGCCTTGTTTGAGAGGTCTTAAGGTGGCTAATTCATATATAGGTTGGGTCTAGATTCAGAGGATGAGAGCATGGGAGACATGGGTGTACATGGGCTCGGTGAGTGCTTTTATGTAGTGGGTTAGCCGAAGAGTTTTTTGGTTGGACCTAATGGCTATGTATAAATACATAGATTGTATTAGGATTTCATTAAGGCTGTGAAAGCTGTGGAATACAGACATTTTCTCCCTCAACTCTCTTCTTCTATTCTCTTTAGAGTTGCCGCCCTAGGATTCTTGAAGAAGCTTTAGAGAACGGGGCATCTCCCTCAAGCCCAAAGAGGAAGGTGCCCCATCATAGATCCAGATGGAGGATCGCTAGTGTGATGCCCATAGAGAATGTCACAGGTTCCTTCAAGTCTATGCTAAAGATCAAGAGCTTCCACAATATGATATCGGTGCTTATGATGTCAAGGATGATTGGCGTTCGAGCGATATCATCGGTCTACAATTTAGCATCAGAGCTAGGTGATGCCTCGAACGTTGTGGATGACAATATAGTATCAGAGCCAAGTTTCAGAGCTTGATGGTGCATGGAAGAAAAGGAGAAATTGTACAAGGTGAAATCAAAAATTTGCACATTGATTCCATGGTATGTCGTAAATATACTTGTTATTGCCGTGGTTTGGCCAACCGAGAGTAGCGGGTAGAAGGTGGAGGTTGAGAGGATTAACGGAAAGAGATTTTCCTAGGGTGGAAGGATTTGGTGTATGATTTGCTGATCGATCTTGGTGGAAAGGTTAGGATGTATGACGGTTATGTGATAGACAGGAAGCACTAGAGTGCTGTAGTAGCATTTTCCTAAAGATGCAGGGCTAAGAGAGGCTCGATGATGCAGCAGTCGAGGGAGGTATCTCAGCAGAGAGCATTAGAGTTTTCTAGAAAGATGGGCAGTGTAGAGCTATTGAAGAGAGGTTTCCCAAGGGATAATGGTTGAAGGAAGGCTGAAGAAGCGACTATACGTCCTTCGGTGTCTAGAAGGTGGGGAAGTAGTCAGAGATGTATTCAGTGATTCGACCAAAGCATGGATTTACGAAGCCTTCGGAGTGATGAAGATAGATGATCCATAGAGGTCCAGTAGGTCAAGGCTGGACGGCTGTAGAGCGGCATAGAGATGAGTTAGGAAGTGTTAGAGTGCTGTAGAAGCACTTCCTTGAAGGCACAGGGGTTGAGAAAGGCTCGGCGATGTAGCGGTCGAGGAGTGTATCTCAACAGATGGTGTCAGGGGCTTCTCAAGGAGATCGAGAGTAGGTCTTAGGAAGAGCCAGGGGGTCTCGGGGAGCACTAGGAGGTCTCTAGTAGTTGGGAGTATCATGGATCAAATTTCTTCTATAGGAGCACCAGGAAGAGTCACGGTTCAGGTGGAGGATGGTTCTCCGGACGCAACTAAAGTGATGACTGGTGTAGGTGCAAAAGAGAAGGATTAGGATGGAATTTCTTAGGGTTCAATCGCTAGATTTAGAAGAGTTGGATGAGCTCTTAAGTTTTGGAGGTGCTCGTGGATACTAGAGGTATCCGAAATAGCTTCGAAGAGGGCCACGGAGCATGGAGGGTTCGAAGGGATAGCAACAATGTTCGAGGTGCAGCGGCAGGCTCAATAGTGCAGTGTTGAGTGGTTAGCCTTGAGGGACTCGATGATAGAGTCAGCTTCTGCGGCATTAGGGGGACTTTGGATATAGGTGGAGCTCCATAGTGGTGGCTTCACAAGTGGAGAGAAAATTTGGCATGAGTTCAGAGCACTAGTGATGCATAGTTTCAGATGGAGCGGCGTGTGCAGGTGGACAGGCATAGCTCTGAGGAGATCATATCAGGTGGTACAGCATGTGTTGGTGCAGGAATGCTATAGGTTCTCAAGGAAAGTCCAGAGAAGGTGATGCAGCTGCTAAGCAGAAAGGATTCTATAATTTTAGGATTGTGCCAAGAAGCAAGCATAGGTCTTCAGTGGTGGAGGCGGTCATCCCAAAGGCCTTAAGGGTGCATAATAGCTGAAGAGGATTGGCGGAGGCAATGCTTGCATAGGTGCTGTCGAGTGCGTAGGGACAGTGGAAACGTGCAGGAGGTCATTGTCGAGGGGTTTGCCAAGGCTTGGGACACCAAGGTGGAGATTGTGAGGATTTATGGTGCTCTCAATCTTTGGGAGGCCATGGGAGGAGTCAGGAGGTTGGCTCCAAAGATTTCAGGGGCTTGGTTGGTGCTTCAAAGATCTAGGACATAAGATGAAGCAAGGAACCAAAGCCAGAGAATCAAGACCGTAGAAAGAAGATTTTCTATAGGATAGCCGACTCAGTCCAAAACTGGGTCGGCTAAGTCTCAGATCATAGGCAAAATAGAGTGCTATGCGTTTAGAACTACTGGCATGGCACAGGACAGGGCTGGCTCAATTTCAGACTGAGCTGACCCAGTGAAACTTAGCCGGCTCCGTACTGAGACTGAGCCGGCTCAATGTGTGGATAGAGTTATGCGAGGGTTTATTTTGGGCTATGGTCTGGGTTGATCCTAGGGGTCTTAAGGCCTAGTTTGAGAGGTTTTAAGATGGCTAATTTATGTATAGATTGGGTCTAGATCCAAAGGATGAGAGCATGGGAGACATGGGCGTACATGGGCTCAGTGAGTGCTTTCATGTATTGGGTTAGCCGAGGAGTTTTTTGGTCGGGCCTAATGGCTTTGTATAAATACATAGGTTATATTAGGGTTTCATTAAGGCTGTAAAAGCTGTGGAATATAGACCTTTTCTCCCTCAACTCTCTTCTTCTCTTTTTTCTAGAGTTGCCACCCTAGGATTCTTGAAGAAGCTTTAGAGAAGGGGGTGTCTCCCTCAAGCCGAAGGAGGGAGGCCCCTCATCATAGATCTAGGTGGAGGATCGGTGGTGTGTTGCCAGTAGAGAATGTCGCATGTTCCTTTAGGTCCATGTTAAAGATCAGGAGCTTCCGCAGCATGATATTGATGCTTGTGATGTCAAGGATGATTGATGTTCGAGCGATATCATGGCTCTACAATTTGGCATCAGAGCTAGGTGATGCCTAGAACGTTGTGGATGGCAATACATCTCACGCCCCCTACTAAATTTTGTGCCACATGGAGTTACGTAAAATTATTCTAAAAAGGTGCCTTAAAGTAAAAGAACTCTTCGAAAAAAATTCTACATAAGTTTTCATGAAGGGTCGCAAAACTTCAATATATGACACCACTTATCCAATGGTTTGTATCAGAGGAAGAGGCCATCCAATGGCCTAAAAAATATGTGCCATATCAGACTATGGGCATGGAAATAATTGGCATGGAAAAGAGTCCCTAACCACTTGGACTCTTAAGTCCAAATGGCATCAATTCAAGGAGGGCGGCAGGAGGCTACATCCTTATCCATTTTCAAAAAACAAATGGAGGTATATCACCTATAGAAGGACTCTTTTGCACCCCCATCAGAAGTCCATGCCTCTTAGAAATTTTTACATGAACTAAAATTGGATAAGGAAGGGTGCTAATTTAAACTATGCACTAAAGACTCCTAGCGCATAAAGCCTCTTCCATGTGCCAAGAGAGAGACTCTCTGGCATGTGGAACTCCAGTAAAAAGGCACCCAATCCCTTGGTCAACTAGCCAAGGGTGAACCCAATTAATAGCCAAAGTTGATTTGACAAAAATTGAATCTAACTAGCCTAAATTGAAACCCAATTCAAATCTAGGTGTTAGGATTTGCAACATGTGCTAGCATGTTCAACATACGAACATGATCTAATCCAATTAGACCCTTGATCAGCATGTTTTGTGCATGACCTATTGGATTCCACATCCAGCTAGTAGTGGGTCCGAGTGTAATTTAACCTAATTTGGTTAGAACTCAACAAAACTGATTTAGATCAAATTGAGTTGACCCAATTTGATCAAAGAATATTCTCTAATTAACGATCAAATTAAACTCTTTAATTCAAATGAACCCACAAAGCAGGATTGGCTTCTAGCAACATATCATGTTTACCCAGAAGATATGAAATTTTGATGAAAATATCAAAAATACACTTCAATGGAAAGTTATCGTGCAACAGGATTCTATGATCATCCTGCATCCCAAATATGATTATGGTTATGAAAATATGTTAAAAGCAATATCATATTCAAATTTATCTCAATTATATGATGATGATTTAATTAATAAAATATTAGATACCATTTCAAATTTTTTATCATGCTTTGATCAAAGACTTCCTAAATCATCATTTGATTGAAGCAAGTAGGATGCAATCTCCTCTTACTAGGAGTGATCGATTCCATATTGATCTACTCACAACCTCCATATGCAATCCATCATATCTAGAACATCCTATACATAACTAAGTCATGAATGAGTTGAAGAAAAATATCAGATTTTCGTACCATAAGATGCATCTGATCGGATCAAATTTACAGCAGAATAATTTTAAAATTTTTTTATGATCTGATCAGATCTGATTAGATTGATCTAAAATTAGAAGAAAAATAAAAATAAAATGGTAATAATAACTATCACCTGATTGGGTAAATCGTTTATCCGTTATGATGATTTGATGACTGATCCGAGGTTCTGATTAAGCTGCATATGTGCCCGATCTCTATCGGTATCCACTAGGGTCAAATCTAGAATTCACCTCCTTTTAGATCTGATCTCCAAAGATCAGATCTAATGTCTTTCCATAGAGCCTTCAAATCAAGCTTTAAGGGCTGTGCGTTCATTTCACGAACACCATCATCTCTCGTTGATCTTCACACCAGTGGAACTTGATCTTTGCTCATAGGTTTTGACCAACTCTTGGACATTGAGAAGAGGGAGAGGATTAGATGAGGAAGGCATGGAGATAGAGATTTTGGCAAGGCTTCACCATAGAGAAATTTCTACGCACAACAGCTTGCGTAGGGTCCTTTAAATAGACCAAACAAAGACTCCCTTACATGTGACTTTGAACAGGTCAAAGCCAACATGTAGAAGGACTCTCTCCGGATCTCCATGCCCCACACCCCCTTTTTTCCAGATTTTTGTCACACAAAAATAATGAGAAATGGCATGGAACCCATTGGGATAAGAGGAAGTTGGTGCAGATAATATCTCTCCTTGAAGTTTGAACAATTCAAACTTTTTTGGCCCATTCAAACACTTTGAATGGATAAACCCCAACTCAATCTATCCTTACACACTAGGGGTGCACTCCATAGGGGTTTGTGTGCCCTCTCTTCCTCATGAACTCATCTAGGGGCATGCCCCTAGAAAATCTCCAATGGGCACACGCCCCATCCTTTAATTCCTGCAAGACCAGGTCAACCTTTGACCCTTATCTTATTCCTATCTCATGGGATTTAAGACAAGCATTTTTCAAGTCCCATCTAATGGATTTATGTCAAGTCCTAATTAAGTTAGAATAAGTTTTGATCAGATAAGAACTCGATCCAGTCAGATCAAGAAAAATTCATCTAGAATTTTTGGGAGAGGCTTGTCCAAATTTCATCTTATGATTTTAGGACAAGCCCTAATCTGGCAAAGACAACACTTGTCTTGTTCCTATCTTATGAAATTTAGGATAAGTTTTAATCAAGCTAGGATAAGGTCCAGTCAGATCAAGATAAATTCCTATAGAGTTTTCAGATGAGCCTTATCCAAATAGTTCTAGAAATTAGTAGGTCTTATCCTATTTCCATCCGATGGATTAAGACAAGCTTAGATCAGGTTAAGATAAGAATTTTCTAATCTAGACAAGTTAAAGTCAGACTAGGATAGAGCCATACAAGGCTCTCGAGTGAGTCAAATCTAATTTGGCTCAGCCAATACAAATTAGAAAGATGACAGAAGGAGAATATTAGGTTCAATCATGTGCAAGCATGATTTTTTTTAACCTAATTGGATCTAATCCAAATCAATCGAACTGAGTTAGCTTAATTGATGACATCCAGACCCAAAACCCTTATTATGTGATCCAATTAGGTTTAGTTCTATATGAGAATGAGACATGTCATAATCTCTATCATCGACATCATCGAAACATCTTTCGATGGACTAAAACTCTTCTGATTTATCCAATTAGAATTATCGATCATCAAGATAATTCTAATTGATTCCAAAATCCATCAGTGACATCTAGCAGTATATGGTGGCAATCCATCAAAACCAAAAAATGAACCTCTCGATGCAGCTACCTGTGTGATTGGGTTTTTCTATCATGAGCCCTAATGTGATTAGGGTTAAGGTGAACTCGTCAAACCCAACACCCGTCATATGAATGAATCATTTGATTTGAGTCCAATGTGAAAGATCAGAACTCTTCTAATTCATCCAATTAGAATTATCGATCATCAAGATAATTATAATTGATCCCAAAATCCACTAGTGACATCTAGCAGTATATGGTGGCAATCCATCAGAACCAAAAAATGAACCTCTCAGTGCAGCTACCTGTGTGATTGGGTTCTTCTATCATGAGCCCCAATGGGATTAGGGTTAAGGTGAACTCATCAAACCCAACACCGGTCATATGAATAAATCATTCGATTTGAATCCGATATGAAATACTAATAGAAACTTCTTTCTATTATTTCATACTATCATGTTCATAAGTTTTAGGACTTGATCTCGTGATCATCATAGGACCACTCATCATCTACCAAGGTTGATAGATCCCATCTTGGTGTGATATAATTCCTACAATGAACATGCTATAACCAACATACACCTCAAGATTTCGAATGGTTAGAAGATCGAGTTATGGTATAGTCAAACTATAACACCCTCAAGGTGAACTACCAATGCACCTCAGATCAAAGAACCAGACACGTGCTTGTGCATTGAGCTAGTCATCGACGAGAAGGTAGACTCCTTTATGACTACTCAAGGTAGTCATGCTTAGTATCCTTGTTCTCAACAAGTATTTATACTCTCACTCCAGTGTCTCCATACCATAGATTCAAGACTCATTTATTCTAAGAAAGCAATCGTAGACCTATCTTCCGGATCAATCACCATCCTTATGATGATCCTATGATCGGGAGTAGTTTATGAGTTAATTATGATAACTCATGTCTTAAATTCTCAACTCTTGAGAATATGTGTTATTATGCCTATTATCTTAATAGATGTATCACAGACATCTTATACACAATATGATAGAATAAATAATTCTTTAATTTATTTTAAGTCAAAATTATGAAAATGTCCATAGAAAGTGTTGGGGATAAATCCCGCTCCTGCCGAAGCCCGGCCCAACGCTCAGCCCAATGTAACCAGTAGCCGCTGAAGAGCTTCAGCGCCAGGCGCCAGGCCGAACCCTTAACACGGCCGAACTGCCTAGAGGCCGAATCAGCGAGCCCTGGCCGAACTCCTTCGGATCCCGCGGCCGAACTCCTTCGGACCGACTCCAAGCGACCGAGCTTCAACGAAGTCCCCTCAGCGGCCGAACTCCTTCGGACCGACTCCAAGCGACCGAGCTTCAACGAAGTCCTCTCAGCGAGCTTCAATGAAGTCCTTTCAGCGGCCGAACTCCTTCGGACCGACTCCAAGCGATCGAGCTTCAACGAAGTCCTCTCAGCGAGCTTCAATGAAGTCCTTTCAGCGACCGAACTCCTTCGGACCGACTCCAAGCGATCGAGCTTCAACGAAGTCCTCTCAGCGGCCGAACTCCTTCGGACCGACTCCGAGCGACCGAGCTTCAATGAAGTCCTCTCAGCGGCCGAACTCCTTCGGACCGACTCCAAGCGACCGAGCTTTAATGAAGTCCTCTCGATGGCCGAACTCCTTCAGACTGACTCCAAGCGACCGAGCTTCAACGAAGTCCTCTCAGCGAGCTTCAATGAAGTCCTTTCAGCGGCCGAACTCCTTCGGACCGACTCCAAGCGATCGAGCTTAAACGAAGTCCTCTCAGCGGCCGAACTCCTTCGGACCGACTCCGAGCGACCGAGCTTCAATGAAGTCCTCTCAGCGGCCGAACTCCTTCGGACCGACTCCAAGCGACCGAGCTTTAATGAAGTCCTCTCGGCGGCCGAACTCCTTCGGACCGACTCCAAGCGACCGAGCTTCAATGAAGTCCTCTCAGGAGCCCGAACTCCTCAGCAGTCGTCACTCAGGAGCCCGAACTCCTCGGCAGTCGTCACTGGGCCGAACTCCTCAGCGGTCGCCCTCATCAAACTTCGGCCGACCGAGCTCCCACCGAACTCTCAAGTGTCCAAGCCTCAGCCTAAGTCCAACGGCCGGCCGAACCCCAGACGGTCGGGCCGCGGCTTCTCAGCAGCCGAACTCGTCTGCGGACGGGCCTTAGCTGCATACCTCTCGCTAGACACCTATGGAAGCCGAACTCCCTCCTATCTTCCTCTTCAGGAGCCCGAACTCCTCCGAAACAGGCACACGACGAGGACCTTCATCCCTTCATTCGGCGAGCTCTGCAACCATCACCATCAGTCAGTCCGCCGCACCATCAGTCAGTCCGCCGCGGGCGATAGCGACCCGCTGTCAGGCGGCGATGGCTGCCACCCTCCATCCGCCGTATGCGGCGCCAGTGAGACTGACTCCGCCGAACCTCGAGCGGCCCGCCAGCACGCGGCTGCCGTTGTCACCATCAAGCTCCACTATATAAAGGATCCTCCCGACACACTAAGGCTAAGCTCTCTGAACTCTCGACTCTCTCTAAGCTCTCCCCACATCTCTAAGCTCCGAAACTCATTCCGGGCACTCCATTACTGTTGGTCGGAAACTAACTTGACCGTCGGAGGGTCCTGCCGGAGCCACCACCCCACCGGTTCCGGGCGGGACTTCGTTTTGCAGGTCCCCGGCGACGCCCAGCGGCTTCGATTGCGGCGACCTCCGACGGCGACGGATTTCTGCACCAACAGATTGGCGCCGTCTGTGGGAACAAGGGATTGAACCTTCGAGGTTCCCTTGCTCTTAAAGGAGTGCTCGGCGACGATTTCCCTCCCCTGCTCCGGATCTCTCTCCTCCCTCTTCAGTATTCCTTTTCTGAAAGGAAAAATGCCTCCCAGACGAACCTCGACCCGGAGGTCAGCAGCCTCCGCGGCCCGATCCCGTTCGGGTCCGTCCGCTCCCACTCTGGCCCCGGCGATGCGGGCCCGCTCCGTACTCGCGGTAGATACGGAGCGGTTCGACCTGCTTGCCCAGCAGGTCTGCGATCTTACGGAGGCGGTGCAGGCAGTGCAAGCCACGCATTCGCGAGGTCCAGCGCCCACTCGACCGGCGCGGGGTTCCCCGGAGCCCGGGAATCCAGTCCAGGAGCGACCGATGTGGGCTACCCAACCTCCGGCCCTCGGGAGAGAGGGGCAGCCGGCAAAGAGCCCCTGCTCGGACCGCGGCTCAACCCAGGGAGAAGCTTCGCACCCCTTCCGCGAGAAGACCTTGGGGATCAAGGATCGCGAAGATTTCCTGGACCGAAGACTCATGGAGATGGGACGGCGCATAGAAGAACTTCGTCATACTCCTTCCTCCCCGCGGTAATGATATTTGCACTGATCCTCCCTTCTCACAGAAAATTATGCAGGAACAGGTACCACCAAACTTCAAGCTCCCGCATTTCGAAAGCTACGATGGGACCACTGACCCGGTCGACCATTTGGAGGCCTTCAGGACGACGATGTTACTCCATGGCGCGCCCGATGCCATTTTTGTGTCGGGCTTTCCCTTCTACCCTCAAGGGAGCGGCTAGGAATTGGTACTCGGACGCTTAAGCCGGGCACCATCCTGTCGTTTGACCAAATGAGTCAACAATTCGCGGCCCACTTTGTCAGCAGCAAACGGCCGCGCAGAGGCTCGGATTCCCTGTTGGCCATCAGGCAAAAAGAGGGGGAACCCATCCGGGCTTACGTCACCCGGTTCAACACTGCCGCGCTGGAAGTCCGGAACCTGGACCAATCAGTTGCTATGGCCGCCCTCAAGGGCGGCCTTCAGAAGAACGACCTGCTGTTTTCCCTGGAGAAGAAATATCCCAGGGACTTCGCTGACATGCTAGCTCGGGCCGAAAGCTATGCCCGGGCAGAAGAGGCTTTCGAAGCCAAGGATGGTGAAGCTCGCGACAAGCGACGAGTAGGCAGAGCGGGAAGGCCTGCCGAGGAAAGAAAGCGCACCGAAGCCTGGCCGCATTCCCGAACTCCCTCCGGCCGCGGGCGTGCCCGGACTCCACCTCAGGCTCGGGGGCGGGAAGCCACGGACGGAAGGGCGCGCCGAAGTTCTCCTCGGCACCGAAGTCCCACCCGACGCCGAAGTTCCCCCCGGCGCCGAGGTTCATCCCCACGACGAGGCCCGTCCCCGCGCCGAGGTTCTCCCCTCCGACGGCGTTTTCACAGCTACGCCCCCTCAACGCCCCGAAGGCTCAAGTACTGCTGGAGATCAAGGGACGACTTCCGGAGCCGGAGAGGATGCGTTCCCATCCCAGAAGACGCAACCCCAACAAATTCTGCCTTTACCACCGTGACCACGGTCACGATACCGAAGAGTGCATCCAGCTCCAGGACGAAATCGAGGAGCTGGTCCGGCGGGGCAGGCTTGGCCGATTCCTGCGAAGACGATCTAAAGAGCAGGAAGATCGGCCGAGAATGTTGCCGCCGATTGGGGAAGATCGGCAGGAGGACCGGCCGTCTCTTGGCGTCATTAACACCATCTCGGGGGACCGCAGCAGAGAAAGACCGACGAATCCGAGGGATCGGCAAAGAGACAGAGGACCTCGGAGCCCGTGACCTTCACCGAAGCAGACGCCCAGGGGACCAGATTTCCGCATAACGACGCGGTTGTAATCTCTTTAAACATCGCTGATTATGATGTACGCCGCATTTTGGTTGATAATGGGAGTTCGGCGGACATATTGTTTTACGATGCCTTCTTGAAAATGTCCCTACCTGACATCCGCTTAGGACCTGTAAGTTCCCCCCTGGTGGGATTTGCCGGACACGCCGTTCCGGTCGAAGGCATGGTGACTTTGGCGGTGACGGCGGGCCAATCCCCAAAATTGGCCAAGACGCGGATTGACTTTTTTTGTCGTGAGGACCTCGTCCGCCTATAATGCAATCCTTGGGCGACCAGGTCTTAACGCGCTGCGGGCGGTAGTGTCAACCTACTACTTAAAGATAAAATTCCCGACGAGCCATGGAGTCGGCGAAGTCAGAGGAGACCAAGCCCTGGCAAAGTACTGCTACTCAATCGCCCTGCGCGAGGGAGACCGGCCCGACCCTTGCCTTGTTGACGGACTGGACGTCCGCGACGACCTCACTGAAGAACGGGGCGAACCTGCGGAAGACCTCGTCCCTGTGTCCTTACGCGATGGAGACCCGGGGCATGAGGTGCGGATCGGCTCCAACCTAGCGGCCGAGGTCAAGGGACAGCTCGTCGCTTTCCTCAGAAGGAATGCAGACATTTTCGCCTGGGCCCCAGCGGATGTACCAGGGATCGACGCCGATGTCATAGAACATCGGCTGGCCATCGACCCAAGGCACCGACCCGTCAGAGAAAAATTACGCCGCCAAGCTCTAGAAAGACAGAAGGCGGTAGCCGAAGAAGTGGATAAGCTCCTTGAAGCTGGACTCATCCGGGAGGTCAACTATCCGACCTGGGTCTCGAACGTGGTCCTCGTCAAAAAAGCAAACAACAAATGGAGGATGTGCGTCGACTTCAAGAAGCTGAACAAAGCCTGCCCAAAGGACAGCTACCCCCTGCCGAGGATCGATCAGCTGGTGGACGCAACCTCGGGCCACGAGCTCCTCACTTTTATGGACGCATTTTCTGGTTATAACCAGATACGCATGGCGCCCGAGGATGAAGAGAAGACCACCTTTATTACTGACCGAGGTCTCTATTGTTACAGGGTCATGCCTTTCGGACTCAAGAATGCAGGAGCCACCTACCAGCGCTTGGTCAACAAGGTCTTCAAGGGGCAGATCGGCCGCAACATGGAGGTGTACGTGGACGACATGCTGGTCAAAAGCCGAGCCTCGACAGACCACCTCGCCGACCTTGAAGAAACTTTCGGTGCGCTTAGGAAGCACAAGATGAAGTTGAACCCGACCAAATGCGCCTTCGGACGTGACCTCCGGAAAATTTTTAGGATTCATGGTGTCGAGACGCGGAATCGAGGCAAATCCCGAGAAAATCCGAGCCATCCAGGAGATGACTGCCCCGAAAACAATTAAGGAAGTTCAGCGCCTGGCTGGGAAGGTGGCGTCCTTGAAGCCGCTTTGTCTCAAGGTCGGCCGAGCGGTGCCTGCCTTTCTTCCAAGTCCTCAGGCGACCGAAAGATTTTTGCTGGACGGCGGAGTGCAAACAGGCATTCAAAGAGCTTAAAAACTACCTCGGCGCGCCTCCATTGCTGGCAAAGCCCGAACCTGGAGAAGGGCTGCTCCTATACCTAGCTGTCTCTCCAATGGCCCTGGCGGCTGTCCTGGTCAGGGAAGATGCGAAGGCGCAACAACCAGTCTACTACGTGAGCCGAGCCTTGAGGGACGCGGAAACCAGGTATTCCAAGTTAGAAAAACTAATTTACTGTCTTCTGATCGCAGCCAGGAAGCTCCGACCTTACTTTCAGGAGCATCCCATCACGGTCCTCACGGACCAACCATTAAGAGCCGTCCTCCACCGCGCGGACGCTTCGGGAAGGATCGCCAAGTGGGCGATCGAGCTCACGGAGTTCGACATCAATTACCGACCCAGGCCATCGATCAAGGCTCAGATACTGGCGGACTTCGTGCTGGAATGCACCGCACCAGTCGAAGCCGAGCTTGAATCAAGCGAGACTATCATTAGCGGGGAGACCAGGCCCCTGACGAAGCCGAGCTGTGGCGGACGAGCTTCCCTGAAGAAAGGGCCGACCTTCTTGAAGGCGCCTGGGTTCTGCATGTGGATGGCTCATCCAACTCTAGCGGGGCCGGCGCAGGGCTGGTCCTGGTTAGCCCCGAGGGGATCGTCACCGAGTACGCGTTGCGCTTCGAATTTCCCACGACCAACAATGGGGCCGAGTATGAAGCGCTGATAGCCGGGCTGCAGATAGCCAGGGAATTGAAGGTGGGTCGGCTTCAAGTCTATAGCGATTCCCAATTGGTGGTCGGTCAGGTCGGCGGCAGCTACGAGGCGCGGGAGGAAAGCATGGTGGTGTACCTCGGGAAGGTGAAGAACTTAATACCAGCCTTCGACAGCTTCGACATTCGGCACATCCCGAGGACCGGGAATACAAGGGCCGACCTCCTCTCCAAGTTGGCCACCTCTGCCCCGGCCGAACTACCAAAAGAGGTGTTTCTGGAAACTCTGAAGTGCCCGACCACCGAGGAACCTCAGGCCATCCTGCGGACGGACTTCGAGCCCAGCTGGATCGATCCGCTGATCGCCTACCTCGAAGAAGGGGTCCTCCCCCACGACCGGAGAGAAGCTCGGAAGCTCAGGAGTCAAGCCTCCCGCTACGTCTTGTACGAGGGCAGGTTATATAAAGAGATCGTACTCCCTCCCGTTGCTGAGGTGCCTCCGACCCTCTGAGGCCTGCATCGCGCTACAGGATGTCCACGAAGGACTCTGCGGAAGTCACGCGGGAGCCAGATCCCTATCGCAAAGACTGCTTCGGCAAGGGTACTACTGGCCGACCCTTACTTCGCGATTCCACGGAATACGTGAAGAGGTGTGACCGCTGCCAGAAGAACGCCAGCGTGCAAAGGCAGCCGGCGTCCGAACTCACTCCGCTCACTGCACCCTGGCCCTTCGCGCAGTGGGGGATGGACATCCTCGGCCCCTTCCCAACAGCGTCCGGACAACGGAAGTTCCTCCTGATCGCGATCGACTACTTCACCAAGTGGGTCGAGGCGGAACCACTAGCGAAGATCACCGAGGCCAAGGTGCAGGACTTCGTCTGGAAGACGCTGATCTGCCGGTTCGGTCTGCCCCGAGCTCTCATAACCGATAATGGGCGACAGTTCGCTGGAGCCCGGTTTGCCGAGTTCTGCGAAGGGCTAAACGTCTCCCACCACTTCACGTCGGTGGCTCATCCGCAAGCCAATGGGGAAGCCGAAGTGACCAATCGGACCCTGCTGCAAGGCCTCAAGACGAGGCTCGACAGGGCGAAAGGGGCCTGGGTAGACGAACTCTACCACGTTCTCTGGGCATACCGAACAACGCAGAGGGTACCGACCGGCGAGACACCCTTCGCCTTGGCCTTCGGCACCGAGGCGGTTATTCCGATCGAGCTCAAACTCCCGTCTGCTCGAATCGTGGGCTTCAACGAGCAACTCAACTCCCAGGACCTCAGAACCAACCTCGACCTGCTGGAAGAAAGGAGGGAGGCAGCCCGCATCCGAATGGCCGCCTACCAGCGGAAGGTGGCTCGGTATTACAATTCCAGAGTCAAAAGCAGGGCGTTCAGAGTTGGGGACTTAGTGCTCCGACGAGCAGCTGTCTCCCAGCCCCAGAATCAAGGGAAGCTCGTCCCAAATTGGGAAGGTCCGTACGTAGTGGTAGAGGTCATCCGACCTGGTACCTATCGCCTAAAGGAGCTCGGAGGACTAGCGCTTCCCCGACCTTGGAACTCAGAAAACCTGAGAATGTACTACCAGTAGTTTCCCTCAATAAAACCTTGTTGCACGACACTATCATTTCAGGGTCACTGGGAAAAAAGCGAGCGGAAATGCCCCCACAGCCGGCTAGGAACAGGAGGAGAACCTCGTCCTAGCGTGAGCAAAGTCAAAGGCCCCGTCCACAAAGGACGGGATGGGGGGAGAAGCGAGGACGACGGTCCTCATGTGCCCCCACAGCCGGCTAGGAACAGGAGGAGAACCTCGTCCTAGCGTGAGCAAAGTCAAAGGCCCCGTCCACCAAGGAACGGGATGGGGGGAGAAGCGAGGACGACGGTCCTCATGTGCCCCCACAGCCGGCTAGGAACAGGAGGAGAACCTCGTCCTAGCGCGAGCAAAGTCAAAGGCCCCGTCCACCAAGGACGGGATGGGGGGAGAGACGAGGACGACGGTCCTCATGTGCCCCCACAGCCGGCTAGGAACAGGAGGAGAACCTCGTCCTAGCGTGAGCAAAGTCAAAGGCCCCGTCCACCCAGGACGGGATGGGGGGAGAGACGAGGACGACGGTCCCCGTGTGCCCCCACAGCCCGTCGGGAACGAGAGGAGAACCTCGTCCTGACGCGAGCAAGGTCCAAGGCCGAGCCCCAGAGTCTACGGTAAGCTTCACTGCAGGAGACGAGGTCTCCTTCAGACCTCGGCTTCAACTTCGGTAGCAGCGTCAGCGGGAGGCGAAATCTCCCCCAAGCGATCATAACCTTGATTGCAAAAGAGGAGGTCTCCCCCGAATCGACTTCGGTTGATGAAGGCAATGTCAACTCCGACCCTGACCACGGGGGGCGACACTGACTCCGGCCTCAACGACGGCTTCATCGACTTTAGCTGAAAATGAGTTCCATTTCACCTCCGAACATCGAATGGAGATGAGGTCTCCCCCGAGCTCCAGCTGCAACAAATGCGGGGCCTGGAAGAAGACTTCGGCAGTCGCCTGTTTTGGTACTCCCTTCCCTCAATTTTTGAACTCGGGAGTGGGGGGGCTACTGTTGGGGATAAATCCCGCTCCTGCCGAAGCCCGGCCCAACGCTCAGCCCAATGTAACCAGTAGCCGCTGAAGAGCTTCAGCGCCAGGCGCCAGGCCGAACCCTTAACACGGCCGAACTGCCTAGAGGCCGAATCAGCGAGCCCTGGCCGAACTCCTTCGGATCCCGCGGCCGAACTCCTTCGGACCGACTCCAAGCGACCGAGCTTCAACGAAGTCCCCTCAGCGGCCGAACTCCTTCGGACCGACTCCAAGCGACCGAGCTTCAACGAAGTCCTCTCAGGAGCCCGAACTCCTCAGCAGTCGTCACTCAGGAGTCCGAACTCCTCGGCAGTCGTCACTGGGCCGAACTCCTCAGCGGTCGCCCTCATCAAACTTCGGCCGACCGAGCTCCCACCGAACTCTCAAGTGTCCAAGCCTCAGCCTAAGTCCAACGGCCGGCCGAACCCCAGACGGCCGGGCCGCGGCTTCTCAGCAGCCGAACTCATCTGCGGACGGGCCTTAGCTGCATACCTCTCGCCTAGACACCTATGGAAGCCGAACTCCCTCCTATCTTCCTCTTCAGGAGCCCGAACTCCTCCGAAACAGGCACACGACGAGGACCTTCATCCCTTCATTCGGCGAGCTCTGCAACCATCACCATCAGTCAGTCCGCCGCACCATCAGTCAGTCCACCGCGGGCGATAGCGACCCGCTGTCAGGCGGCGATGGCTGCCACCCTCCATCCGCCGTATGCGGCGCCAGTGAGACTGACTCCGCCGAACCTCGAGCGGCCCGCCAGCACGCGGCTGCCGTTGTCACCATCAAGCTCCACTATATAAAGGATCCTCCCGACACACTAAGGCTAAGCTCTCTGAACTCTCGACTCTCTAAGCTCTCCCCCACATCTCTAAGCTCCGGAACTCATTCCGGGCACTCCATTACTGTTGGTCGGAAACTAACTTGACCGTCGGAGGGTCCTGCCGGAGCCACCACCCCACCGGTTCCGGGCGGGACTTCGTTTTGCAGGTCCCCGGCGACGCCCAGCGGCTTCGATTGCGGCGACCTCCGGCGGCGACGGATTTCTGCACCAACAGAAAGTATTTAAAAAGTGTTGGCCAATCTAACTTCTAGGGCATACATCTAACAAACTTCCACTTGACCTAATGTCAATTGACTTCAAATCTATGTCCTATCTTCTTAAGATGGGCTTGGATCATCTACGGGCCTAAACGCTTCATCAGTGGGTCAACCGCATGGTCTGCAGAGTCAACTCTTTTAACCTCAATTTGTTCCTTCTTGAGGTACTCATGGATGAGATGTCACCATCTTCTTGGAACTCTTCCAACTTATAGTACCACCATTGCATAGGAACAAACTTCCAAATGTCGACTTTTGAACTTTTATGTTAGACATAAAGTCTGAGTCTACGTACCTCTAGACCTAGAGTTCATCATGCTGAACCTCTTTAGCACTTCCTCTCTGTGAAAGATCTAGCATCCTCTTCAGTCTATCCCTATAGATCTAAAATGAAGGATCCATTACCTAGGTCTTTCAGAGAAAATTTCTTAGATAACCATACTTTGATCTATGTCAGCATGAAAATATCATTTCCAATCAGGAGGATGCCATCCACATACAATATGAGAAAGACAACAACACTCTCACTGACCTTCTTGAACATACTTGATTTCTTTTCGTTCTTGATGAAACCAAACAATTTGATTATATCAAACATTCCAACTCTGAGATGCTTGCTTAAGTCCATCTTTGCAGCTTACAGATCTTTATGATCACCATCATTGGATGTGAAAATAAAATGGCTATTCCATAAACATCTTCCTCAAGATATCCATTTATGAACTCCATTATCACATCCATATACCATATTTCATGATTGAAATATACTACCATGGCAAGAAATGTTCGGATGGATGGCCACTGGGAGATGTTATCCTAATATCCTTTCGCCATTAGCCAAGCCTTGAATGTCTCTACATTTTCATCTACACCTATCTTTCTCTTGAAGATCTATTTACATCCAATAGATACTATACCTTCAGGTGGATCTACCAAGACTTAGATTTGGTTCGAGCACATCAAGCAAATCTACGACTTCATAGCCTCTAACCAATTCTCAGAGTCGATATTTGTTATTGTCTCATCATAGGTTCTAGGATCATCACCATGAATCCTATTTTCCAAAAGGAACATTTTCTTGACATCCTTTAAAATAGTACCTAAGTACCTTTAGGAGGACGAAAAATCCTATTTGACCTATGAGGTGGATGAGGTAGTGAATTATGGATCGGCTCTGACTAACTGGGTTCCTCAGGTTTCTTGGCTTTTTGCTCTTTGGAGACTTTCACAACTACAAAAATAGCCTATGGTAGTGCTTATTATGGCAGCAGTTTTTGAAATCGTTGCCATGGCTCCTAGGACAGTGGTTTTCATTAACCGCTACTATAGGTCTGATATATAGCAACGGTTATAAAAAATCGCTGCCATAGATCGACCTATAGCAGTAGTTTATTGTAACCGCTATTATAAGTCGGACTTATAGCAGTGGTTAGTAGGAACCGTTGCTATAATCTGATTTATGGCAGCAGTTAATTATAACTGCTATCATATATATATTTTTTTTAAAATATTATATAATTTTAAAATTTAATATCTTCATCGTTTACTATCTAAATAATTATCATTAGAGTGTCTTCGCAAAAGATCGCCTCGATCCAACGGCCCTAGCTTCGTCGATCAAAAAAATTTGATTTCAACAACCACGAACGATGATGCGATGATCTAATAGATGGAGATCTCCGATAGATCCAAAAACCTACAATGATGATCTTGGTGATGTTTGTAGCATACTATCAAAGTTTTACTTCAATCAGATATCGCTATCTTGGACACTCTAGTATAGATTAGTTTCGATCGTTAAATGATAAACGAATGATCAAAGGACCAAATGGTGTCCAATTATGAGATAATTTTTTTATAGATAATCTTGGCTACTACTTTAATCATTTTTTATGGTGGTGATTATAAAATTCAACTCGTGAGATCAAGAACGATCTAAAACTATACGTCTTCTGATAACTATTATGAAATTTCACTGGTTGTTATGCTTGTGCTTTTCCAATATCTGCTTAATATGAATAGTTTATATGAAAATGATTTAAATTTTACTATCATCATCATATAAAATATTTAAAATTATAACAAAGATCATTTAGCTAAAAAATTATCTCATAATCGAATGCCGTTTAACCCTTTAATCGCTTGTTTCTAATTTAACGGTCGAAATCATTCCGTACTAAATTATTCATGATAATAAAATCCAACTAAAGTAAAACTTTGATAGTATGCTATAAACATCATCAAGATCATCGTTATAGATTTTTGGATGCATCGAAGGTCTCCATCTATCTGATCATCGCATCATCGTTCGTGATCATCAAAATCAAATTTTTTTGATCGATGAAGCTAGGGCCATCAGATCGAGGTGACCTTTTACGATGATACTCTAATGATAATTATTTAGATAATGAAAGATGAAGATGGATATTAAATTTTAAAATTATATAATATTTAAAAAAATTGATAAAAAAATTATTTTTCATCTATGGCAGTGGTTATCAAAAATCGCTGCTGTAGATCAACAGCAACGGTTATAGAACCACTGCCATAGATCTATGGCAGCAGTTTTGGATAACCGCTGCCATAGATCTATGGCAGCAATTCGATAACCACTACCTTAGATCTATGGTAGCTGTTCAATAACCGCTGCCATAGGTTAGATTAAAAATCCTTAAATTTTTTCTTTCCTTCCGTGCGCACTCGATCTCTTTTGCTCTCTCTCTCCTCCTCCTCTTCATCACTGGTGAGGCTCCTCCCCCCTCGATCAGCATCGTCCCTCCTCCCAACCGGCATCAACCTTCCCCCCCGATCGGCATCGCCCCTTCTCCCCCCCGATCGACGCTGCTGCCCCTCCTTCCCCCCGACCGATGCTGCCCCTCCTTCCCCCTCCCTCTCTGGCCCCCATCTCCATCCGCCCCTCCCCACCATCCGTCATGCCCCACCTAGCCCCCTCTGCCCTCCATCCGACCCTTCCTCGGCCCCAGCGAAATCCTCCCTCCGACGAACCCCCATCCGACCCTCCCTCAGCCTCCCACGAAACCCCCTGCCCCCATCCAACCCTCCCTCGATCCCCAATGAACCCCCCTCCGGTGAATCCCCATCCAACGCTCCCTCGGCCTCCTATGAAATCCCCCTCCGACGAACCCCCATCCATCCTCGATCCTCCACTAGCCCCATGTGAAACCCTTCCCCCACACTCTATCCTCTCCAACCCTGGTGTGAAACCAAACCCCCCTTTCGATGAGCCCCCGTCCATCCTCCTTCGGCCCCCACAAAATCCAACCCCCCATCACCACCATTCTAACCCTCCCTCGATCGAGTACAAAGCCTCCTTCGACATCCTCGTCACTGTACCCCTACCCCTAGCCCCCCATCCCCGACCGCCCCTACTCTCTCTCTCTTTCCACTTTTTCTTTCTTCTCTATCTCACTATCTTGCTTTTGTTTCATAGGTTACCTCTAGTACTGTCGTCCTCCTCTAGCATCATCATCGACAACCCTCAAAGCTTTCGGTGTGACCCGCTCTCTATAGCCATAGGTATAATTTTATTTTAATTTTATAGTATTATTCATTATTCATGTATATTTATAATAATTTATAGAATATTTATAATAAATATTATAAATATTATAATTATCTCCACGCCATAGTTTTTGGGTTGTGCCGTGGTGGTAGCCTTGGGTTGTGCCATGTCGGTGGCTGTGGACTAGATCTATCAACGGATTGGATTCAGATTGAAAACTAGATATTTAGATCTGGATCCAATTTTAATTACTGGTACTGAATTCGAACCCAAATAGCTGACGGGTCTCTACTTATGAGAGGAAGGGAGGGATCCGGCCTTGCCACCATCATTGGGAGGGAGGGGGTCCGGCCTCACCGCCATCATTAGGAGGGAGGGGGTTCGGCGTTGTCGGCATCACTAGGAGGGATGGGGTTCAGCCTTGCCAGTGAGAGAGATCGAGAGAGTGAGAGAGGGAGGGATGGGATCTAGCCTCACCGACGAGGGAGATCGAGAGAGGAAGAGAGGATGATCGAGACATGGAAAAGATGGAAGAGAGGGGTTCGGCCTCACCGCCATCATCGATGAGAGAGATTAAGAGAGGGAGAGAGGGAGTGATCGAGGGGATGGCATACAACCGGGCCAGCTCAGATATGCAGTCGAGCCAGTTCGGGCCATGATCTAGTTGGCTAGGGGAGGACCCTAGCCGAATGTCTCAAGCACGGAGTCGGCTGTCTCAAGCACGGAGCTGGCTCAGCTTTCGAGCGAATAAAATTTGATATATCACGATGTTATATTGATTAATGTTCATTAACGTTGCAGGTCACGATGGCACCGAAATGCCATCTAGCATTCACCCCTGCCCCTTGGTAGGTTACTTGTAGTTCAGCATTTGAGGAGCAGTCGAAGTATACTCCATCCACCTCATCATCGACTGCTCAAAGACCTCCACTATCGGCATCTACTCCACCGATGGTATCTACTCCACCGACGGTATCTACTCCACCGACAGCTGAGCCTCTACCATTGCAGGCATCTGCGTGTACGTTATTATTATATTAGTACAACTTTATTTTTTATATAGTATTTGTACACTTATATATTTGCATAATGTATTTGCATTGCAAGTGCATCATCCAGTTGGACATTTTGCGGTCCCACAAGTATGGCACACGTGTGGAACCATCAGCATCAGGTGATGGTCTATTATGATGTGGAGGGAATGCTAGTAGGGGAGACCGCACGGAAGATGCATTTCTTTTTTGGAGTGCTTGTGAGACAGTCAGACATCATTCCCGTAGAGCTCAGAGACTGACGTTTGATGGATGCTGCCATCAGGGATCAGGTATGGGAGAAGATATGGATAAGTACGCACATCTTAGTTATATTTATGCAATTTATATGTTTACACTATATATGTTTGATTAGAATAATTTTGTAACTAATTTTTGATAAGTTTGCGCAAAGAAGGTACGACTTTTTTGATCATGAGAGGGCTCAAGATGCCCGACTAAAGAAGATTGGAAAGTTGTACCGCGATTAGAAGGTCAAGCTCCATAGAGGATAGCTCGAGCACCGATGACACACTCCAGAGGAGCTTGTTCACTGGATACAGGACTGTCCTTCGAGTCAGTGGGAGAGGATGGTTAGACACTGAAGGAGCCAAGAGTTCGAGGTAAAATATCTAACTTTTAAATTTTTTAATATACTTAAAATTTTATTTAAATATTTTTTAAATATTTATTATTTATTTGAATATTTGTTAGCCTATCTTCTATCAGAATCAAAAAAACCATGTAACCTAAGAGTATACGTACACTCTAGGCCGCGAGTCTATGGCCAGTCAGGTGCATAAAGAGGTAATTAATTCTAAATCTTACTAGAAAAATTAAATTCATATTTTTTATCATCTTTCTGATAAATTTATTCTCTGTTATAGCTAATGAGAGATAGAGTGATGCCCAGCCATAGCGAGATGTTTCGATCCAGCCACACGAACAAGATGGGTAGGCTGATGAATGCCGCAATCGGGCATATTTCTGTAAGTATTAAATATATTAGTATATATGATTAGTATTATAGCATTTCTTATAAAATGCTCTAGTATTATAGTATTAGTATTAAATAAATTTTATTTTAATTTATAATTATATGATCAGTTAGATGCGCTCACGAGCGAGGGCCCGGATACCTCTGGGCCCCATGACCATCTATCTCAGATCTTAGGGCCTGAGCACTTTGGGAGGATCCAATGCAGGCTCGGACACATGCCAATGAGTTATTGGTTCGAGGCAAGCATCTCCTCATAGACTTTCGGTGTCGTCAGCCAGGAGTAGCTTGAGGAGGTGTTGGCATGGGCAGATCATGCTGCGATGCTGGCAGATCGGGCTGAGGAGCGCGAATCTCATCTAGAGGGCATCGTGAGAGACATGATGTCGATGCTCACCATGCATTTTGGAGTCACGAGCTTCGAGGATATGTTGGCCCACATTCTAGCTCCAGCTCTAACTCTAACTCTAGCTCTAGCACCAGCTCCAGCTCCAACTCTAGCTCTGGCTTTGGCTTTCGGTGATGATGACGATGATGTTGATGTAGATTTAGGAGACTTTGGATGTATTTTATTTTTTAAAAAAAATATTATAATAAATTTTATTTGATAATAAAATTTTAGCATTTTAAAATAATTTTTATATTTATTATATTTTTTATATTATATATCTATATTTATCAGATAAAATATATGAAAAAAATAAAAATTTTATTTTTTTAATTATTCAAGATCTACGATAGTAGTTTTATAACCGCTGTCATATCCATGCCAATCGCTGCCATAGGTTCCTGGTGTAAATGGTGCCAACTGCTGTATTAGACCTATAGCAGTGGTTAAGAAAGCACTGCTATAGATTTTCTATGGTAGTAGTTATGTAATCGCTGCTATAGATAACCTATGGCAATGGTTATATAACCACGGCTATAGATCGATCTATTGCAGCGATTTATAAACCGCTGCAATAGGCTATCTATGGCGGCGATTCTAACAACCGCTGCAATAATCACTGCCATAAAGCTATGGTGATGGCTGTAGTAGCAGCGGTTAGAAAACCACTGCCATAGCCTATGGCAGCTCTTTTTTGGGCTATGACAATGGTTACGAACCGCTGTCGTAGCCCTTTTTTGTAGTTGTATTTCTTCTTGAGCCTAATCTATCTTTCGATGCTACCATCTTGAATAAACTATTGTTTAAGAGAAATGGTGTGTCAACCTACAATCACATTATGGTCTTCTAAAAGATAGAAGCAATGCCCTAATTAGTCTTTAGGATATCCAATAAATCGAGCTTAAAGAGATCTAGACTCTAACTTGTCCACCATCGAATAACCCAAATTCTGAGATAACTCAGACTTGGCTTCTTACCATGCCATATCCCATATGCAGTGGTAGGAACAGTTTTAGATGGAATCCTATTCAGTAAATAAATATTGTCATTAAACTATGTCCCTAAAGAAACTTAGAAAGATCCGTAAAGCTCATCATGGATCAAACCATATCTTATAGGATCTGAATTCTCCATTCTAAAAATCAATTAATTTGAGGCATTTCAGGCGGAGTCCATTATGAGACTATGCCATTGTCCTTGGGATAGTTAAGAAATTTTCAACTTAGGTATTCACCTTCTTGATCTGATCAAAGAAACTTAATGGACTTTCCAGTTTGCTTTTCTACTTCGTGTCTAAACTCCTCGAACTTTTTAAAGACTTCAAACTTATGTCACATGAAGTACACATACCTATATTGAGATAGATTATCGGTAAAGGGAATAAAGTAGTCATAATTACCTTTGGCTGGCACATCGAATGGACCACACACATCTATATGTACTAGGGCAAGTAGGTCTGTGGCTTTTTTTTCATGTTCTACAAAAGGAAGCTTGGTCATTTTGCCTTGAAGGCATGATTCATAAATTGGATATGACTTGAAAGTCAATAGGTCCATTAGTCCGGATCTCTTCAATTTGTTAATCCTGTCTTCAGCTGTATGATCTAGCCTTAAGGAGCCATAGATACCTTACATTAATACTATCTCTAGATCATTTTGATCCTATGGCATTCATATTTTGCTCGATAGACTAAATGACAAGCATTCCTTTAGAAGATCCTTCTTCCTGCTTGCTTTTTAGGCTGGCCAGGTACCCAGGGCAGTTTCACTTCCAATGACCATCGGAGTTACAGTAAAAATACTTTTTCTTCTCCACAGTCTTCTTCTTTGGCTCGCCCTTCTTCCTCTATTTTCTACTTTTTCGTAGATTTTTTCTTCTTTCTAAATGACTTTCTCTTGAAAGAATTCTGCCCCATATCTAGAATTGAGTTCTTTGAACTCTTCAAAGTTTGCTCAATAGTAACCAGCATATTCATTAACTCGGCCAAGGTGCACTAGAGCATATTCATATGGAAGTTCATGATGAATAGCCCATGCGAATCACTCAAGGATTGTAGGATCACATCAATCTGCAAATCCTTGTTCATCAAGACATCAAGCTTCTTAAGCTCTTCTAGATCCTTGATCATTGTCACGCAACGATCTTTGACCGACTGCCCATCACGCATCCACTACACCTTAAATAATCTTCTGGGGACTTGATAATGCACTACGCGACTCTAATCACCAAACAACTATTGCAGGTGCGCCAACATTTGGCGAGCAGTCCTAATGTCTTCAAGTTGGCACTATAACTCATCTAATATTGAGCCCAACATATAGCACTTAGCTTTGTTATCATTATCCGACCACTTTTCATGAGACACTCTTTGCTCCATAGTTGGACGTGCTAGTAAAATGGGGTTGGTCCTGGTCTAATACATAGGTCAGCCATTTCAAACCCAAAATAATTTTGAAGTTCTTTAGCCAATCCTTGTAAATTGGTCTGGTCAACTTGTTGGTATCTAGGATTCTGGCTAAGGATTTTGATGCAGATATTTTTCTGTAGAGAGTCAAAGTTTCTAGTTAGACTTATAATTTGATTCAACCAATTTGGTTAAGAATTTTATTTTTAAATAAATTAGGCTCCTACTACTTTTTTAGATCCCTACACTCTCTTGATAGAAATACAAAAATCTTCATGATCATTGATTTCTAGTGGATGGTGCGGTCCCACCGACCGGCTCACCACCTCATCTAATAGTTATTGATGATGGGTCAGCCAGTGAGTGAACAACTCTTGTCCAATGATTCTCTAATCATGGGGCACCCAAACTTGGTCTCTAATTCATGAAACTCACCATGCCTAGAATGTTGCTCCACTTCTTAGTTAAGTTAAACCCACCATTTGTATGAATTGGATTCCTAATTGGGTTCCTCACTGTATCTAAAATATTGAGCCCAATCCATGCTCCAACCCATAGCATCTAATGCCTAATAGATGTGGTTGCGTCTTCTTGGTGCAACTGAACCTCTGTATCCAGCCAACAACAATCAACCTCAGGAAGAGCCCGTACATCTACAATGGTGGAAGATCTAGGATTTAATATTTTCTTAGAAAGATTTGATTTACTCTCTTAGACTCAACTAGTCATAACATTTATGACTAACCTAGTGGCATAGGTTAGCTCAAATCGTTAGCCACCTCAAACCAGAACTGGGTCGACTTAATTGATCAGGCAAGTGAGATCAGTGGGAGGAATATGTCATTAACTCACCATAAATGCATTCAGATCGAGTAGCTTTTAATTAAAGACCACTAGACACCAACTTGTCTGATCAGAACTGATCGGGTTAGCCTACAATCTAGGCTCGAATCGTGGAGCCAAATTAGATCTTAGCTTGGTCAACCACATGCGAGTGTGAGTCGATCTTGATGTAGACTTAATCCTATTAGGTTGATCATATCTAAGCACTCTTGATCCCACCTAACCAACTCTTGATTTGGTTTGATCAACCGCAAGACCTAATTGAGCTATCCACATCCAAACCCATGATTTATGAAGGTATCTTAGATCTGAAAATTTATAATTTTTTGATCTAATTAATTTTATATACTTAATTCTTAATTAAGTCTAAGGATTCAATAGTAAAACATGCATAAAAAATTTTAGAATTTCAGGATCTAGAATTTTGCTGAAAAGTAAGTTTTCGATTTTTGATTAATGATAAACGCGCAGCACCCCTATACACCATAAGAGCACTGCATCGAATGAAAAGAGAGGGCCTTTAAACCCTTCTTACTCTTATGACCGGACGACCAAGGAAAAAGCCTTAATCAGAAATATAAACTATACTACAAAATTTTTAGATCTAGAGCATAAAACTATTACATGATTTAAGATCTAATCTATACATATTTTGCATACATCTCATATATCAAATTTAATATTTAAATTTATTTTTAGATCTGATTACATCTGATATAATATCTAAAAATAAAATTTTAAATAATCTCACCATAAAAATTTTTAATCTAGACTACTCATGGCTTAGATATATGGAACTAATCTAGACATGCATTGCATAAGTCATACATATGAAATTTTTAAATGCATCTCATACTTTCAGATCTAATTATATCATATATAATATCTAAAATTTAACTAATCTAATCACATAATCTTTAGAAAATTAAATGAATATTTCATAAAATTTTTGATCTAGACTATGAGATTAAACTAGAGATCTAGTCTAGACATATGCTGCATATATCACATATATTAAAATTTTAAATTGGATCTTATGTTTTAGATCTAATTACATCTAATGTAACATTTAAAACTTAAATGATCTAATCATAAAAAAATTAAATCAGATCTAATCTAAAATATATTTGAAAACTATCATGATATGGAACAACAGATCTAGACTAGAACACGCATTATCTATATCAAACATATATATTTAAAACATGCAATTTTTTATTTCAGATCTAATTACATCCTTTGTAACATCTGAAAATCAAATAATCAAATCATAAAAAATAATTTTAGATCAATCTAAAAATAGATCTAGAAGCAGCAATCTGGCTCTAATATCAGTTGAAGGAAAAAATCAAATTTTCCTACTACATGATGCATTCGATTGGATTAGATTTATAGTAAAATAATTTTAAAAATTTTCTATGATCTGATTAGATTTGAGAGTTCTCGGTTCTAATTAGATTAATCTAATTAGAAAAAAATAAAAACAAAATTATGATAATAATTATCACTTGATCGGGTAAACTATTTATCCGTTGTGATGATCTGACGACTGATTCGAGGTTCTAATTAAGCCGCACATGCACCTGACCTCTATCGATATCTACTCAGGTTAGACCCGAAAGTAACCTTCTTTTGGATTCATCTCACGAACATCGTCGTCTCTTGCTGATCTTCATGCCAACGGAACATGATCTTTGCTCGTAGGTTTTGCCCAACTCTTGGGCATGGAGAAGAGGAAGAGAATCAGATGAGGGAGGCATGGAGATGGAGATTTTGGTAGGGCTTCACCATAGAGAAATTTCTACACATAACAGCTTGTGTAGGGCCCTTTAAATAGACCAAACCAAGAGTCCCTTCGCATGTGACTTTGAACATGTCAAAGTCAAGATGCAGAAGGACTCTCCCACGATCTCCACACCCACACCCCCTTTTTCTCAGATTTTTGTTGCACAAAAATAATGAGAAATGGCATGGAACCCATTGGGATAAGGGGAAGCTAGTGTAGATAACATCTTTCCTAGAAGTTTGAACAATTCAAACTTCTTTGACCCATTCAAATACTTTGAATGGATAAACCCCAACTCAATCTATCCTTATCCACTAGATGTGCACTCCATAAGGGGATGTGCACCCTCTCTTCCTCATGAACTCATCTAGGGGGGCGCGTCCCTAGAAAATCTCCAGGGGACACATGCCCCATCCTTCAATTCCTGCTAGACCAGGTCAACCTTTGACCCTTGTCTTATTCCTATCTCATGGGATTTAAGACAAGCATTTTTTGAGTCCCATCTAATGAATTTATGTCAAGTCCTAATCATGTTAGAACAAGCCTTGATTAGACCAGGACTCGATCCAGTTAGATAAAAAAAAATCCATCTAGAATTTTTGGAAGAGGCTTGTCCAAATTTCATCTCATGATTTTAGGACAAGCTCTTATCTAGCAAAGACAACCCTTGTCTTATTCCCATCTTATGGGATTTAGGACAAGTCATAATCAGGCTAGAAAAAGATCTAGTCAGATCATGATAAATTCCTATAGAGTTTTTGGATGAGTCTTGTTCAAATAGTTCCAAAAATTAGCAGATCTTATCCTATTTCAATCTAATGGATTAAGACAAGCCTAAATCATGTTAGGACAAGACTTTTCTGACCTGGGCAAGTTTCAGTTAGATTAGGATAAAGCCATACAAGACTCTCGATTGAGTCAAATCCAATTTGGCTCAGTCAAGATGAACCAGAAAGATGATAGAAGGAGAATATTAGGTTCAATCGTATGCTCGCACAATTTTTTTGAACCTAATTGGATCTAATCCAAATCAATCAAACTGGATTAGCTTAATTGATTACATCCAAACCCAAAATCCTTGTTCATGTGATCCAATAAGGTTTAGTTCTATATAGTAATGAGACATGTCGTGATCTCCATCATTTACTTCATCAAAATACCTTTTGATGGACCAGAACTCTTTCGATTCATCCAATTAGAATTGTCGATCATTAGGATAATTCTAATTAGTCCCAAAATCCACCAATGATACCTAGCGGTATATGGTGGCAACCCATCAGAACCAAAAAATGAATCTCTCAGTGCAGCTACCTATGTAATTGGGTTATTCTATCATGAGCTCCGATGGGATTAGGGTTAAGATGAACTCGTCAAACCCAACACCCATCATATGAATTAATCATTCAGTTTCAGTCTAATGTGAAATACTAATAGAAACTTCTTTCGATTATTTTACGCTACCATGGCCATGGGTTTTAGGACTTGATCTCGTGATCATCATAGGACCACTCCTCCTCTATCGAGGTTGATAGATCTCATCTTGGTGTAATATAATTTCTATAATGAACATGCTATAGCCAACATATACCTCAAGCTTTCGAGTGGCTAAGAGAATGAGTTATGGTGTAGTCAAACTATAACACCCTTAAGATGAACTGCTGATGCATCTCAGGTTAAAAAACCAGACACACATTGTAGCATCTAGCTAGTCATTAACAAGAAGGTAGGTTTTTTTATGACTGCTCGAGGTGGTCACACTCAGTGCTCTTATTCTCATCAAGTACCTATACTCTCATTCTAGTGTCTCCACACCGTAGACTCAAGATTCATTTATTCATAGAAAGTGATCATACATCGATCTTCCATATCGATCATTATTCTCGTAATGATCCTACAATCGGGAGCAGATTATGAGTTAATTATGATAACTCATGTCTTAAATTCTCAACTCTTGAGAATATGTGTTATCATGTCTATTAACTCAATAGATGTATCACAAACACCTTATACATAATGTGATAGAATAAATAATCCTTTAATTTATTTTAAGTCAAAATTATGAAAATGTCTCTAGTAAGTATTTAAGAAGTGTTGGCCAATCTGGCTTCTAAGGCACACATCTAACATGAGTATGAATCAAAATATGAATTCATGCATACAAGATTTTATGGTAGTCTCAGGTCAAAAGATTACATGCACAACTCCTACTATGAGAACCATCTATTGACATGTAGATTAGTCTCTATTAGATATTCTCTAGTTGGATCAATTCAGTGAATTCATTATTTAATGAGCAACCATATTCTTGTATTAGTATCATATACAAGTGATTGTGAGATCAATCATCCTCTCCATCGAGCATACATAGGATGCGAAGGAAATCGATCTAGGGTTTTAGGGTTAGTTTTTGAAACATTTTTAGATCCTAAGCAATAGAAGGCATAAATTAATCATATTAATTTATAATAAAAAATGAAAATCCCTAGATCAAGGATTCTATTATATGATTATAGCATGCCATTAAATCAAAAATTAAAAACATGAGAAGAAAATATGTTGATCACATCAACCTATATCTTCACTAGATCTTAACAAGATATGTAATAGAAAGATCAAATCATCCTTATCTTTGCAACTTGAGTTTCTTATCTTACTGATCTGAGTCTGAGGTTGTTGCTCTAAGCTGCACATACATTCAACCTCTATAGGTTATTCACACAGCCCTCGATCGTAGAATAGAAGTTCAATGTCCGAAAATCAGCACAACATGGTAGCACTATGCTGATCCTTTTTTGATGATCGATATAGATCCTCCTTCAATTTTGGACCCTCCAATTTTTCAAAAGATGAGGAAGAACATTTTGGACTGGTGACTCCTCTCAAAATCACAAAAAGATGTAGGAAGAGATGTAGAGAAGAAACCATAGAAGAAGTCCCTCTTCTTCTTCTTTGTCCCTCTTCTTCTTCTTTGTTTCTCTCACCAAGACACTGGATTTGTGTCTTCTCAAAACCCCATGCCCAATGCTTCTCTCCCAAGCTTTTCCATGCTCCAATAGCCCTCTCTCATGTCTTTTCTTCTAAAAAAAATAGATCAAAAAACCTTTTAAATAATGAGTTATGGAGGAATCCTTAACTAGGTCAAATACCTGGTCAAGTATTATCCAAGTAGGGCTAGACTTGGGGAGCCAAACTCTTAGGTGCCCCCTCCTTTAATTTTTCATGGACCACTAGGTTTTTGTTGCACAAAAGCTTCACTTTTCAGCTAAAAAAAGTAGAGAAAAAAATAGGAGGGTTGGCAGCATAGAAAAGGTTGCTTAAAATTCTATCTCATGGAATTTAAATCAACTCAAACTCTTTCTCTGACTTGGTCCATAACATCTTATCATGTAAGAAAGAAAGGAAAGAGATTGGGGCATGCATGGAGGCCTGGAGAGAAGAGTTTTGTCACACAAAACTCTATAGAAGGGTGGGGGGGGGCGTTGGGACTAAGGTGGTGCAAGAATAGGGAGTCCTATTCATACTAGGACTCCAATTTTGACCTGGTCCAACTTGATCCTTGGATCAAATTAAATTAGAATTAATTGAACCAAATTAGAATAGGTCTTAGTCTAATTAAGAATCAAAATAAATTAGATTAAATTTAATTTAATTTTGATTTAATTTTTTAATTAAATTAGAAATTAGGTTGATATAAGTTCTATTTGAACTAGGACTCGTTCCTCCTTACAATTGGCTCATCTAATAAATCAATTAAACTTAATCCAATCAAGGCCAAACCAAATCTAATTAAATAATATTTAATTAGACTTAATCTCGATCATCTAGCTTAATCAAAATAAGCTAATTAGTAATACAATTGCTAATTGATCCTTCTGTAATACTTGCACTAGATCAAACATCAATCATATTGATTGTTTGACCTATGAATGATTCTTAATCATCGATTAGCCATCCGATCAGATCGAAAACTCTTATGTGTGTGACTCCATAGGTCTGAACCTATGCTGATAGTATGAAAATAAATTTTTATACCAACTAAAGTAACCATCTAGCAATACTATTTGACGGTCGGATAAGTCGAATGCGTAGAACAATATCCTTAGAACCCATGTAGATATAGTTTCCATATAATTCATCTTCTTGACTAAAATGCTCACTGAAAACCTTAGAGTCTAACTACCAACCCTGATTTGGTCATCCACATTGTATTTCAAAATACCAAATCCATCTTATGGATTATCCTGACCAAGGTTTTGCGACATTGAAATATAGTTATGCATTCTTCTCCAACTCTTGAAGTGGTCAATCCTATCTTGATCATTCACTGACTTTGCAAGTACTTGACTATACATAGAAATCTTCCATCACTAAATTACAAATTTAGTTAGTCTGGTACCAAAGCACAGTGAGTTACTTACAAGCCACTGTGATGATCTTGGATCAAAGGAACACTTATATCCCATCAAAGCAATTCTCGATAGCAGAATGCTCTAGAGTTGATCATGTTCAGTGATGATGTACCCTTACATCTCACTTGTATGCCATACTAGTATCTCCATACTCTTTGGTTAAGAGGAAAATCAAACTATTTGGCATACAATGACTTATGCTCAATAAGCATTGTCGTCCTAATTAATAGTGTATCATTTGATCATGAACTATTTAAGGACTAATCGATATATCCTCTCTTTATCGAAACTAAATAGTCCTAAGGACTTGATCATAATAATAGAGTTCATTAGAAGATGTAGACTTTATCATGAAAATATAAAAAATATATTTTATTTAATAATGAATCAATCATAATTATAAAATAGAATAACCATCAACAGGATGATAATTGATTTTTGGACATATTTTCCAACAACTCCTACTTATCCTAAAGCCACTCGACATAGTATCCAATACTCATCTTCGACTTATGGTTGTCAAACTCTTTTATTGTCAGATCTTTAGTAAAGGAATCGGCAAGGTTCTCCTTTTCGTCGAACTTTTGAAGGTTGATGTCATTTCGATCCACGATCTCTCGGACCAAGTGATAGTAGTAAAGTATGTGCTTTGTCTGCTGGTTTGATTTTTGGTTCCTTCGCCTGAGCAATGGCACTAGTGTTATCATAGTAGAGCAGGACCAGACCATCAAGGGAGGATACTACTCCAAGCTTGATAATGAATTTTCTCAGCCACATAGCTTCTTTTATGGCATCTGATGCTACAACATACTCTATCTCACAAATAGAGTCTGCTACAATATGCTACTTAAAACTCTTCTAGTAGATGGCTCCACCATTTATGGTAAAGACATAACCCGACATGCTTCTACTGTTATCATGATCAAATTGAAAGCTGAAGTCTGCAAATCCCTCAAGTTTCAGATTTGACTCATCATAAAACATCCATTAATCCTTAGTATTTGTTAAATACTTAAGGATGGCCATTACCATTTTTCAGTTATTTTCTCTTGGATCAGATTTGTATCTATTCACTACTCTTAGTAGTATGCCACATCTGATCTCGTACATGTCATAGCGTACATGATAGATTCCACTATCGAAGCATATGGGACTCTACTCATATGCTTTCTCTCTTTAGGAGTTGTCAGACAATCCTTCTTATAGAGAGAAATTTCATGATCTATCGAAAGATAGTCTTTTTTGGAATTCTCCATGCTAAACCTCTTCAGCATAATTTCTATATACGCGGACTGAGATAACCCAAGCATCCTCTTAGATCTATCCCTATAGATCTTCATCCTTAGAATGTAGGATGCTTCACCCAACTCCATCAAGGAGAACTAAGATGATAACTAAACTTTTATTCCTTGTAGTATAGAGATATTATTTTCGATTAAAAGAATGTCATCTACGTATAAGACAAGGAATACCACTTCTAGACCATTCACCCACTTGTAAATAGTGGGCTCTTCTCCATTCTTAACAAAACCATACATTTTGATCAACTAATCAAAATACATGTTCCAACTCCGAGATGCTTGCTTCAATCCATTAATGAATCTCTGAAGCTTATACACCTTGGACTAATCGATAGATGTAACCCCTCAGGTTGCATTATATATACTTTTTCGATCAGCTCTACATTCAGGAAAGCTATCTTCACATCCATCTGCCAGATCTCATAGTCCAAATGGGTAACTATAGCAAGCAGTATTCGAATGAATTTGAGCATTACCATAGGAAAGAATATCTCATCATAGTCAATACCATAACGTTGATGATATCCCTTAGCAATCAAATGGGTTTTAGAAAGGGAAAAACCTATTTTTTGGATCAGGTTCATTCTGATCTGATTAGATCAGGAGGGATATTTCAAAAAAAAAAAAATTCTAAGATCCTAATCTGATCTGAAACTCCTCATATCTAATCTTATTGATTTGATAATAAAAATAAAAATAAAAATTAAATCTAATTTAATTATACCTTTATTTTTGATAACCTAATTATCCTATGATGATCTTGATGTTTGCTTGAGGTTCTGGATGTAGCCACACAAGTGCTTGGCCTCTACCGGTATCCACTCAAGTAGGATCTAAAGATTTTTTCCATGTCAATTAATCTTCCAAAAATCATATCTAAATCTGATCTTGAAGGTCTTCAAAACTGCTTTTGAAGAACAGTCATTGTCTCTTGCAGTAGTGCTGCCTTCTTCTTTTTTTGGCATCTTTCACTTGCTTAGATCGCACCTTGTTCGTGCCCAAAAGTCCTTGGGCGTGGAGAGGAGAGAAAGGACTAGAGGGTGGCATGGAGAAGGAGGGAGAGGGGCTATATGGCATGGGCTAAAGGCAGAAGAATTGAATTCTAAGCACAGATAGGGTTTATATTGACCCTACTGTGCCATGCAGTGCTACATCATCCTGGCCAATCACGATCCTTAATGCAATCAGATCTAAATTTAATTGTTGGGATGATATTATCTAATTCAATTAGATGAAAGACCCTCAAAACTTTCCTTAGGTGGTGCCAAGACTATGTCAAACAAGACTTCTTGGCACCACAGTTTAATCCCCTGAAGCAACCTGGAGTCCCATCTATATGGGACTCCATCTTTTATCCTCATGGGGCGCAAGCCTCCCAAGGCATGTGCCCCCTTCCTATCTACTTTTTAGTAGGAGGACAAATACTCAAGTACTCTCCTATTGGTGCATGATACATGGACAGATGTCTAAGTGTCCAGGGTTAATATTTGACCAATGTCTGAAGACAAGATTTAGCAGGTGATGAAAAATGGCAGGTGTTGTCTCAAATTTATCTCATAAATTAAGACAATCTTTTTCTTACCTAGACAAGCTCCAGTCAGACCAAGTAAAGGTTCTTGAGTGAGTCCAAGCACATTTGGCTCAGTCAAGAAAAGCTTTAATGATTATTAAAGCAGAACATTAGGCTCAATCGTGTGCTAGCATGATTTTCTTGAATCTAATTGAATCTTATTCAAATCAATTGAACTGGGTTAATCCAATTAATGATATCCAAATCCAAACCTTTATTTGTGTGACGCAGTTAGGTTTAGTTTCGTATGGTAATGGGATATATCATGATCTCTATTATCGATATCAACAAAACACCTTTCGATGGATCTGAACTTCTCTAATTTGATCATCCAAATCATTCTAATTGCTCCCAAAATCCATCAGTGACATCTAGCAGCATATGGTGGCAACCTATCAAAACTGAAAGTGAACCTCTCGGTGTAGTTACATATGTGATTAAGTTCCTCTATCTCGAGCTTCGATCGGATTAGGGTTAAGGTGATCTCGTCAAACCCTAATTTATGTCATATAAATTAATCATTTGATTTTAGTCTAATGTGAAAATCCTAATAGAAACTCTTTCTATTATTTCACTTTGCCATGGCCATGGACTTATGGACTTGATTCTCATGATCATCATAGGGCTTCTCCTCATCTACCGAGGTAGGTAGATCCCCTATTGGTGCAATCCAATTCCTACAATGAACATGCTATAGCCAACATACATCTCAGGATTCTGAATGGCTAGGAAATCAAGTTATGGTGTAGTCAAATTATAACATCCTTAAGATAAATTATCGATACACCTCAGGTCAAAGAACTAGACACACTACTATAGCTTCGAGCCAATCATCAACGAGAAGGTAGACTTCCTTATAACTGCTCGAGGTGGTCACGCTCAGTGCCCTCATTCTCTAACGAGTACCTATACTCTCACTCCGATGTCTCTACATCGTAGACTCAAGACTTATCTATCCAAAAGAAGCGATCGTATACCAACCTTCTAGATCAATCACCATCCTCATGATGATCCTACGATCGAGAGCATTTTATGAGTTAATAACGAAAATTCATATCTTAAATTTTTAACTCTTGAAAATATGAACTATCATTACCATTAACTCAAGGGATGTATCACAGACACTTTCAAATACACACTATGATAGAAAATAACCCATTTTATTATTTATAGTTAAAATTATAATTTTGCTCTTAGAAGTGTATTACAAGTATTAGCCAATCTGGCTTTTAGGGCATACACATCTAACAAACTCAGACTTAACCTAAAGCCAATTGGCTACAAATCTAAGTCCCATCTTTTTAAGGTGGGCTTTGATCTTCTGCTGGCCCAATGGCTTTATAAGTGGGTATGTCGCATTGTTTATAGAGTTGACTTTCTTGACCTCGACGTAATCTTTCTCAAGGTAATCATGGATGAGGTGGTATCGTCGCTCAATGTGCTTGGATTTCTCATGAGACCTTGGCTTCTTAGAAAGGCCTATGGTGCCATTATTATCACAGTATAGAGGAATGGCATCCAATGGCATCACTATGATCTCTATGGTGAACTTCTTGTACCAGAATGCCTCCTTCGCAGCTTCTGACACAGCGATGTACTCTGCTTCTATGGTGGAATCTGCTATCACTATCTGCTTGAAATTCTTTCAACTGATAGCACCACCATTACACACAAATAGACTCCCAGATGTCAACTTTCGATCATCTATGTTACACATAAAATCTGAGTCTATATACCCCTGGACTTGTAGTTCTCTATTACCAAAAACCAACATCATATCCTTAGTTCTTCTCAAGTACTTAAGGATATATTTCACAGAAGTCCAATGTTCTTCATCTGGATTGGACTGTTATCTGCTCGTGACACTCACAACATGGGCTATATCAGGTCATGTACATAACATGGCATACATGAGGCTCTCTATTACTGAAGCATAAGAGATCTTGCTCATGCATTCAATCTCCTCAAGTGTGTTGGGATATATTTTTTTGAAGAGATGAATGCCATGTCTGAAGGGTACCAATTCCCTCTTGGAGTTTTCCATGCTAAACCTCTTTAGCACTTCCTCTATGTACATCTTCTATGAAAGATCTAGCATCCTATTCGATCTATCTCTATAGACCTTAATTCCTAGAATAAAAGATGCTTCTCCTAGGTCTTTCATAGAGAATTCTTTAGATAACCATATTTTAACTATGGTCAACATGAAAATATTATTCTCAATAAGAAGGATATCATCCACGTACAGTACGAAGAAGACAATAGCGCTCCCACTGACCTTTTTGAAAACATATTGTTCCTCCTCATTCTTGATGAAACCAAATAATTTGATCACATCATTAAAATGAGTATTCCATCTCTGAGATGCTTGCTTAAGTCCATAAATGGATCTTTGCAGCTTGTATATTTTGTGATCAACATCACTGGATGTGAAACCTAGCGGTTGTTCCATATAAATATCTTCCTCAAGGTATCCATGTAAAAATGTCATTTTCATATTCATTTGCCATATTTCATAATCAAAATAGGCTGCAATAGCAAGAAAAGTGAGGATGGATCTTAGCATAGCTACTAGCAAAAAGGTATCCTGATAGTCAATGCCTTCGCGTTGACTATACCCTTTTGCCACTAATCTAGCTTTGAATGTCTCTATATTTCCATTTGCACCAATCTTTCTCTTGTAGATCCATTTACACCCAATAGGTATTATACCTTCTAGTGGATCTACCAAGGTCCATACTTGGTTTGAGTGCATCGAGTCAATTTTTAACTTCATTGCCTCTAACCATTTCTTGGAATCAACATCCGATATCACCTCGTCATAAGTTTTGGGATCATCACCATGAACCCCATTACCTACGAGGAATATTTTCTCTACTTTTTTTGAAATAGTACCTAAGTACCTCTTAGGGAGACGAAAAATCCTTTCCAATCTATGAGGTGGAGGAGGTAGTGATTGTACTGGCTCAACTTGATTTGGTTCCATAGGGTCCTTAACTCGTTGCTCTTGTAAGATTTTTTTCTCGAGCTTGATCTGCTTTCCAATGCCACCATCTTGAATAAACTATTTTTCAAGAAAGATGGCATGCCGACTCACAATCACAATATGATCTTCTGAAATGTAGAAATAATATCCTAATGACTCTTTAGAATATTCTATGAATTGAGCTCTAAAGGATCTATAGTCTAACATATTTGCTTGTAGTATTTTGACATGAGCCGAACAACCCCAAATTCTGAGATGACTCAGACTTGGTTTCTTACCATACCATATCTCATATGGTATGGTAGGAATGATTTTAAAGAAAATCCTATTAAGTAAATATATAGCAGTTAACAGACTATGTCTTCATAAAAAATTAGGAAGGTCTATGAAGCTCATCATAGATCGGACCATATCTAATACGGTCTGATTCCTCCATTCTAAAATTCCATTGAGTTGAGGTGTTCTAGGTGGAGTCCATTGAAAGACTATGTCATTTTGCTTGAGATAGTCTAGGAATTTCCGACTAAGGTATTCACCTCCTCGATCTGATCGAAGAATCTTAATAGATTTCTCAGTCTACTTTTCAACTTCATGTCTGAATTTCTTAAACTTTTCAAAGGCTTCAGACTTATGTCTTATAAGATACACATACCCATACCGAGAGAAATCAATGCTAAAGGTTATGAAGTAGTTAAAGTTTCCTCTAGTTGGCACATCAAATAGGCCGCACACATCGGTATGTACTAGGACAAGTAGTTCCATGGCCCTTTCACCATGTCCTACAAAAGGAAGCTTAGTCATTTTGCCATGAAGACATGATTCATAAATTGGATATGACTTGGAAGTCAACATACTCAATAGCCTGATTTTCTCTAATTTGTTAATCCTATCATCTGCTATATGACCTAGCCTTAGGTGCCATAGATACCTATTGTTTGGACTATCCCTGGGTTGTTTTGATCTTATGGCATTCATATTTTGCTCAATATTAAAGATAAATACATCAATATGCAACTAGTAGAGATCGTTAATAAGAAAACCACTTGCAATTTTATTTCTTTCATAATGAATATTACAATGGTCCTTAAGAAAACTAATTACATAGCCTTCTTGTGCTAAACATGAAACAAAAATCAAATTTTTGCTTGTAACAGGCACATAATAACAATCCCATAGCCTTCTTATGCTAAACATGAAACAAAAATCAAATTTCTTTTTGCAATAGGCACATAATAACAATCACTAAGTACTAAATCTAAGCTTGATGGTAGTCAAAGAGGATAGGTTCCCACGGCTACAGCAACAACCCTTGCTCCATTTTTGACACGTAGGATCATCTCACCATCCCTCAGCCTCCTGCATCCTCAAGATCCTGCATGAAAGTGCACAAATGAGCACTAGAATCAGAGTCAAGCATCCAACTAGATGCAGAAAAAACCATAATGTTAGATTCAATAACGAGCATACCTCCAGAATGACCTCTCCTTCTTATTCTTCAAGATGGCTAGGTATGTAGAGCAATTCCACTTTCAGTGGCCGTCAGTATTATAATGGAAATACTTTTCTTTATCAGTCGCTTTCTTCTTCAGCTCTGTCTTCTATTTCTTTCCACCTTCCACCTTCTACTTTTTCACAGACTTCTTCTTTTCAAAGAACTTTTTCTTGGAAGAAGTCTATTTCATAGCAAGTACTGAGCCTTTAGAATCTTTCATAGAAAGCTCAGCAATAACTAGCATATTCATAAGCTCGGCCAGAGTATTCTGAAGTTTATGCATATGTTACTTCATGATGAACTGCCCATATGCATCAGTCAAGGATTGCAGAATTATATCATTCTATAGATCCTGATCTAACTTCACTCTGAGCTTTTCAAGCTCTTCAAAGTTCTTGATCATCATCAGACAATGATCTTGGATTGATTATCCATCATCCATTTTAGCCTTAAATAGTCATTTAGTGATCTGATATTTGGCTGCGCGACTCTGTTCACCAAACAACTCTTGCAAGTGAGCCAACATTTGGCGGATAGTCTTGATATCTTCATGTTGGTGCTGAAGCTCATCAGACATCGAGTCTAACATGTAGTATCTAGCTTTATTATCTTCATCCATTTATTTATCAAGAGATGCTCTCTGTTTAGCAAACGGATAAGCTGGTAAGGTGGGAAGATTCTGTTCCAATACATGAGTCAACTTCTCAAAATCCAAAATAATTTTAAAGTTTCGGAGCCAATCCTTGTAATTGGATCCTATTAGTCTATTGGTGTCTAGGATATGGCCTAGTAGATTGGATGCAGATATTTTTTTTTTTCTACAGAGAGTCAAAGTTTCTAGTTAGATTTTGTAATTAAGACTTGACCAATTTATTTAGAAATTTAATTTTTAAATAAATTAGCTTCCACTATTTTCTTGGATTCCTACACTTCCTCTATAGAGATGCAAAAATATCCATGATTATTGATTTTTAGTGGATGGTGCAGTCCCACCAACTGACTCATTACCTCACCTAACAGTTATTGATGATAGGTTAGCCAATGAGTGAACAACTCTTGTCCAATGATTCTTTAATCATGGTGCACCCAGACTTGGTCTCTAATTCATGAATCTCATCATGTCCGAAATATTGATTCACTACTTAGTTAAGTTAGACCAACCATTTCCACATATTGGATTCCTAATTGGGTCTCTCACCATATCTAAAATATTAAGCCCAATCCATCCTCTAGCCTGTGGCATCCAATGCCAAATAGACATAGTTGCATCTTCTCGATGCAATTGAACCACTGTGACTAGTTGAGAACAATCAACCCCGGGAAGGGCCCGCACATCTACAATGGTGGAAGATCTTAGACTTAATCTTTTCTTAGGAAGATTTGATTTTGGTCTCTTAAAACTTGACTTGACATAGCTATAACCATTATGACTAACCTAGTAGCATGGGTTAGCTCGTATTGTTAGCCACCTTAGATCAGGACTGGACCAACAAATATGGCTAGGAAAGTAAGATCGATGGAAGGGATATGCCATTAACTCGATAAGAATGTATTCAAGTCGAGTAGCTCCCAATTAAAAATTAGTCGGTCGTATCTACCAAACTTACCTTAGACACCAAATTATTGAGCCAAAACCAATTAGGTTAGCCTACAATCTAGACTCTAACCATTGAGCTAAATTAGGTCTTAACTTGATCGATCACTCATGTGACTCGATCTTGACCCAGACTTAATCCTATTAGGCTGGTCAATTTAAGTACTCTTGATCCCACCTAACCAACTCTTGATTTGGTTTGATCAACCGCTAGATCTAATTGAGCTACCCAAGCCCAAACCCAATTTTATGAATATATCTTAGATCTAAAAATTCTTAATTTTAGATCTAATATATTTCATAATCTTAATTTTTAATTAAGTTTAGGGTTCATAAAAATAAATT